>JAYKKM010000406.1:337500-340000 GCA_035772405.1 Chrysogorgia sp. JL179-B06 | reverse complement strand
CAAGCTTTTTTTTAAACTTTTCTAAGGAAGATGCATTTTTACAGTCACTGGAAGAGAATTCCAGATTTTAGCACCTGTATACGCAAAGCTTGAATTGTAATAATTTGTTGAATTTTTTGGAAGTGCAAGAGTGGAATTAGATTGACGCAGATTATAATAATCTGAACTACAACTAAAGGTAAACATTTCAGATAAATATGAAGGAGCAAGGCCACTCATTATTTTATACATTAAGATTGCCTTATGTTTATTTCTTATTTCTTTGATAGTCAGCCAACCCAGTTCATATCGAATCAGTGAAGACGACTTCAAGTATGAGGATTTAGTAATAATACGGGCTGCTCGATTTTGCAATTTTTGTAGTTTACTTTCTAGAGAATCACTAATGCTATCCCAAACAATTGAACAATATGAAAAATATGGTTCAATAATAGCATTGTATAGGGACAATAAACAGTTAACATTTAGAAAATCTCTTACTTTTTTAAGTACTCCAAGATTCCGTGTTACTTTTAATCTAATACTATCTATGTGCTTGTCCCAAGTTAAATATTCATCAATATTTACCCCCAAACATTTCACTGTTCCAACTTTACATAAGGATAAGCCACCTACAGACAATGCAACATTACCCTCAAGAACTGCCAGCTTCTGTCGAGAACCAATCAACATAAACTCTGTTTTCAAAACATTTAGAGTTAGTTTATTAACACAAAGCCAATTGGAAATTTTGTTTAGGTCACTAGTCATTTGAGCTTGAATATTTTCCAAATTGTGTCCTATGAAGGTCATGTTGGTATCGCCAGCAAATAGTCTACCCACACTGTAATCTAAACATTTAGATATATCGTTGATGTAAATTAGGAACAGTATAGGTCCAAGGATAGACCCTTGTGGAACCCCACATCTAATGGACTTTTTTTCAGAATAAGTGCCATTAACTTGACAAATTTGTTGTCTATTGGACAAGTACGATCCAAACCACTCAACACTTTTATTATCCACTCCATAATAAACTAATTTCATCAGTAAAATTTCATGATCAATGGTGTCGAAAGCTTTTTTAAGATCTAAAAATATGACACCATTGACCATGCCTTTATCAATATTAAAACACCACTGATTTGTCATATCAAGGAGCGCAGTTAGTGTTGAGTGCAAGGATCGAAAGCCAGATTGACGTGAGACAAGAAGCTCATTTTCTGATAAGTATGAGAAAAATTGATTATATATTAATCGCTCAAATAAGCGAGCTATTGTCGATAAGACTGAAATTGGTCTGTAGTTATTAACATCATTTTGCTTGCCAGATTTATACAATGGAAAAACCCTCGCAATTTTCAAATCATCTGGGAATACTTTACATTCAATTGACAAATTGAAAATGCTTGTGAGGGATTTGAAAATAAATGGGCCTGCAAGTTTAAGTATTTTGTTTGAAATTTTGTCAAGGCCAGACGCTTTACGCAGATTCAATTTTTGAATTAACTTGAGAACACTATTATTGCCAATCCTGGAAAATTCAAATCTTGAATTTGTTTGGGATAAATAGTCCTCTGGCCTTGAAGAATCAATTGAGAAGGGAATTTCAGAAGCCAATTTTGGACCAATATTAACAAAATGTGAATTAATATGATCAGCAATATCATGGGGTTCTCTTATAATTTCACCTGATGAGGTTATAATTTCATTAATGGTTGTGTTTTGAGATTTTTTACCCATTGCATCATTCAAAATTTTCCAAGTAGCTTTCGAATCTCCCGAATTTTTCTCAATTTCAGTGAGATAATATTCCCGTTTCACTTTTTTGATCTGACAATTAACGAAATTTCTATGCTTTTTATATAGAGACCAATCATCAGGGTTATTTGAAACTACAGCTTTTTTCTTTAAATGATCACGATCAAACATCAACTTTTTTAATTCTGACGTTAACCATGGAGATGGTTTATTACGGACTCTAAAACTACGACAAGGCGCATGCTTATCTATGAGATCGAGAAAAACTTTTTTCCAAGCTCCCCAAGCAATATTAACATCACTAAGCTGCTCAATGACAGGCCATTGAACAGATTTTAAATCAGATAGAAATGATGCTTGATTAAAATTTTTGAAATTTCTACATTCCGTATAACGTGGCTGTCCCTTTGGTAAACCAATTTTTCTAATAGCATAAATCAAATTATGATCACTAATTGAAAGTGGATAAACTCCAAAAGTTATTAAACAATCCGAATTATTTGTAATAAACCAATCAATCAGTGATTTGGAATTAGACGTTACTCTCGTTGGTTCATTTATTAGTTGAGACAATTGATAATTTAACAAAATATCCAACATAGAATCGGTGTGACTCCCAAGGGGGTTAGAAAGTAAATTACAATTCAAGTCACCCAGTATATAAATTTCTTTGTATTGATTATCAATCATATCCAAAACGTTTTCAAACTGATCTGATATTATAACTGGACTATTTGGGGGTCTATACCAGTTAATAACA
>JAYKKM010000406.1:92500-332500 GCA_035772405.1 Chrysogorgia sp. JL179-B06 | reverse complement strand
ACTTATATTACAGTTTAGCCGGATATATATGTGATATGCCTACAGTCAAATAGGGCTCGTATTACGGTTAGTGATGTAAGTTATGTTGGATATTTACATAATAGATATTTCTTTCGATGTCGGCAGGTGGATATTAGTTCGTTTCTTTTGTTGAGGGAGCTTAGTTCGGGGTGGTAGATAATTACAAATTTTTCGTGGAGGCATAAGTTACAGTGTTTTGTCTTGTTGGAGTAGGGTTGGCATTTCTTGAGGGTTTTCCAGTTGATTGTGTAAGGGATGTTATCTTCTTTCAATGTCCAAATGTGTTTACTTAGTTCTGTGGCGTGTTTTTTATGCTTGTTTCGAAATGATGAAGTGTGGTTCAGGTATCTTGTCTTGAAGCTGGTCTCTGTTAGACCGACATAAGTTTGGTTTTCGTTGCTTTCGGTATTGGTTACGGTGGCTTGGTACACTACGCTTTTTGTCAGGCACTTTCCTTTCAGCGGGTAGCTGTTTTTTTGTCTGCAGTTGCATTCTGGTTCTGGCTCTTTGTGCTTCTGTGCTTCTTGTTTCAAGATGTACTTATTATGTGATGAGATGATGCCTGCACATTCGGCATACAACTGTAACTCAGCTTCACTGTGTTGCGGTTTAATAGCTTGTGGAGTGGATGGTTTCTCGGGAAGCACTCGTCAACTGCCTTAAGAAACTTATGGCCGATGTCTGTGGCGACGTTCGAGCTAAATGGTGGGTTGAACCAGGTTACGTTTCTGCTCCTACGGTGTTTTGTGGTTGTGGGTCGTAATGTAAGTTGTAGTTAAAACCGCTGTGTTTGAGTGCATCTTGGTAGGGTTGGGAACTGCTATCAAATGTTTCTCTGTTCGATGAGATTTTTGTCAATCGCCGGTTAATCGTCTCAGGTATTCTCTGTAGGATAGTTGGAGGGTGGTTGCTATTGATGTTGATATATTGGGTGATGTTTCCGGGTTTTGAGTATGGTTTGTAGGTGTCAGTTGTCAGGTTGAAGGTGATATCGAGGAAGTTTACGCATTTTTTGTTCGCTTCGATAGTTAGTTTTAAATTGTGGTCGCTAAATATCTTGCAGACTTGTTTCTTGATGTTTTCGATGGTTCTTGGTGGATCATCGAAAGCGCCAAGACCGTCGTCTCGATATAGACCGATCTTGTTTCTCAGGTTGGGAGGTGACAGGAGATAAGAACCTACAAGTTCGCAAGTCTCGGCACCGTCAAAGCTGCCCATTGTGACGTCGAAATTTGAGTTTGAATCCTTCTTGCACCACGCTTCTGTTTCGTTAAACAGGAGGGAGTTCTTTGCTTGTATAATTATATGTTTCTCTTGCTCAGTGATCTCGTCGAACTCGGCGGCAAATGCGAGGGCTTTGTTCAGTAAGTCGTCTGTTATCGACGGGTAGAATTCTGCTACGTCGAAACCGATGAATGAATGTGCTGGTTTGTTGGTGATGTTTTTGTACCAAGTTATGACGGCGTCGCTATTTTTCCACTGGTTTACGCCTGTGGCTGACACTACTTTGGTGTTGATGCGTTCAAGGAGCTTCTTGCTGATAATACCAATTTCGGATTTAGCGGGATTGATTAGGCGAGATGTCGGGTTGTTGTCAAAGTTCGGTTTGTGGTCTTTCAGCGTAATAAAGCATTCTTTGACGGTGCCGAGACTTGCGAACTTGTAGGTTCTTATCTCCTGTCACCTCCCAACCTGAGAAACAAGATCGGTCTATATCGAGACGACGGTCTTGGCGCTTTCGATGATCCACCAAGAACCATCGAAAACATCAAGAAACAAGTCTGCAAGATATTTAGCGACCACAATTTAAAACTAACTATCGAAGCGAACAAAAAATGCGTAAACTTCCTCGATATCACCTTCAACCTGACAACTGACACCTACAAACCATACTCAAAACCCGGAAACATCACCCAATATATCAACATCAATAGCAACCACCCTCCAACTATCCTACAGAGAATACCTGAGACGATTAACCGGCGATTGACAAAAATCTCATCGAACAAAGAAACATTTGATAGCAGTTCCCAACCCTACCAAGATGCACTCAAACACAGCGGTTTTAACTACAACTTACATTACGACCCTCAACCCACAACCACAAAACACCGTAGGAGCAGAAACGTAACCTGGTTCAACCCACCATTTAGCTCGAACGTCGCCACAGACATCGGCCATAAGTTTCTTAAGGCAGTTGACGAGTGCTTCCCGAGAAACCATCCACTCCACAAGCTATTAAACCGCAACACAGTGAAGCTGAGTTACAGTTGTATGCCGAATGTGCAGGCATCATCTCATCACATAATAAGTACATCTTGAAACAAGAAGCACAGAAGCACAAAGAGCCAGAACCAGAATGCAACTGCAGACAAAAAAACAGCTGCCCGCTGAAAGGAAAGTGCCTGACAAAAAGCGTAGTGTACCAAGCCACCGTAACCAATACCGAAAGCAACGAAAACCAAACTTATGTCGGTCTAACAGAGACCAGCTTCAAGACAAGATACCTGAACCACACTTCATCATTTCGAAACAAGCATAAAAAACACGCCACAGAACTAAGTAAACACATTTGGACATTGAAAGAAGATAACATCCCTTACACAATCAACTGGAAAACCCTCAAGAAATGCCAACCCTACTCCAACAAGACAAAACACTGTAACTTATGCCTCCACGAAAAATTTGTAATTATCTACCACCCCGAACTAAGCTCCCTCAACAAAAGAAACGAACTAATATCCACCTGCCGACATCGAAAGAAATATCTATTATGTAAATATCCAACATAACTTACATCACTAACCGTAATACGAGCCCTATTTGACTGTAGGCATATCACATATATATCCGGCTAAACTGTAATATAAGTCATTCACCTGATGAGTGTGGCAAGCTTCGGCCTGTCATACGAAACAAATTTGTCGCGAATAAACTTCAATGAAATAATCGGTGTTTTCATTTTGTAATTATATATATATATATATATATATATATATATATATATATATATATATATATATATATATATATATATATATATATATATATATATATATATATATATATATATATATATATAATATATATATATATATATATATATATATATATATATATATATATATATATATATAATATATATATATATATATATATATATATATATATATATATATATATATATATATATATATATATAGCAAAGTGAAAAGGTGGTAAACTGCCAAGAATTTAGTGACGATATACTGACGTTTCGAGCGGAGCCCTTCATCAGAGTCCTTACTCTGATGAAGGGCTCCGCTCGAAACGTCAGTATATCGTCACTAAATTCTTGGCAGTTTACCACCTTTTCACTTTGCTATATATTCAAAACACTGTCTACGCAGCACTCTACTTTTTTATATATATATATATATATATATATATATATATATATATATATATATATATATATATATATATATATATATATATATATATTATATATATATATATATATATATATACGAACTTTTCGTGAGAAATGGGTCCCTGCCACCGCAAGATTATCACCCTCGCTTGCAAGGGGATAAATTTGGTATCACGTATGGTACATTTATTAACAGATATTTTACTACATGAATGAAGGATATACTGTACTGCACATGTAGCAATAATTAAGCACACTTTGACAAAACGATTGTCAGATGACAATAAGCAACCTAAAGGATATAAATTTTTTTACAATAATAAATTTTTTTACTAATAATTTTGTATATGGTACTTACTGTACATGTATTGGTTGGATACTTACTAATTGACTGAATTGTACCATCAGTAGAAATACTTTGGCATGGGGCAATATGCTGATAGTACCCCTTAGCAAAAATATCCCGGTCATGTAAAGGTAGTTGAGTGGACACTCATCGCACTCCCTACATAGATTTTCAGGTCCACATTGAATGCATCGGATGAGATAATCTGTACACATAGTGCACCTTCAGCACTCTTTTGGTCGAAATCCAATTGAAGCCAGCACAGATTCCATTGTTTCAGTACGATGGACTTCCCAAGCTGTATTCACAGCTTCCATTCTTGCAGCCCAAGTCTTCATTTTTTCCCACCCCAGCCTTCCAATGTTTCTTCTATTTCATTAAGCATTTTATCTTAACAAAATCACATAAATTTTAACTAAACTAAAATTAAAATAACTTTATTTATACTGGATAATCCCATGACCATCAGTTATATTCTATAGTTTATAGTAACTTTCTTTTAATTCTTTACTTTCTTTACCTTGAGGAAGCTCCTTCCCTTCTATTACTTTGCTATCAAGGAACTTTTTAATCCTTCTGTTCGGTTGATATTGCGTGTGGAAGACCCACTTTCCTGTTCCATCTCTTTGGGAACGCACAACTATTTCTTTGCTTTGGCTAAACTAGCTTGTTTAGGCGGCTCCAGCTCATTGGAGATATCATCCATTAACTCTTAAGTGACTGGATTTTCTTCCTTTTCCTTTGGCGTTTTGAATACATTGACATTGTAGATAAATAAGATATTTAAAGTGGAACTCCAAGGAAATCACTTTGGTATTTACAGCAATGGTGGACAAGATGCGCAGTTCAGTCCAAAATCGACATCTGTAGAGTTGACGTTATTTTGACTATTATCATCAAAATGACACGTACGAAGTTGAATATAAACCACAAACTAAATATACAAATCTCACCTTTAATTTTCTTCCCATTTCTGCTTTCTATCAGTCTTCTTAATTTCGTTTTGGCACTTCGCCACATTTGTGTTTGCTAGTTCATGTGAATCTTGGCACCCTTCGAAGAACTTACAAACATGCTTTTATTCCTGGCTGTGAATTGCTTTCCTTGAAGGCCACAACTTCAGGATATTGGAGTTTAGTGATTTCTCGGATTCCATATGCACTTTGCCACTTATAATACGAAGAGCAGTTGTCGATGGTTGGGCTCTTTAAAACGATACCCAATAAAACACCAATCCGTTTTGAGCGTTCCTTTCTGCACCATTTACTTGCGTAAAGGCTTAGAGAAGTTAAGATGCTCTCCCACTCGCTCTCTTTTCAGAATAAAAGAATTGGAAAATACTATGTTTCAACAACTCAGTTCTCACTACCTTCCATCTCATGTTTGCACATAATCCTGCATTACCTTAGTAAAGTTAAAACAAGGGATGAACACTGCTTTGGGTATCTGATGTACATTCTCTTTATCACAAACAGTCTGTGTTTTGAAATCTGCATATAACCAAGCGAGTCGCCTGAACTCAAACTATGCCAAATAGCTAAAAAATAGTAATAAAATAATGAAAAATAGCTAAAAACAGTAATAAAATAATGGAAAATAGCTAAAAAAATAGTAATAAAACAATGAAAAATAACCTAAACAGTAATAAAATAATGAAAAATAGCTAAAAACAGTGATAAAATAATGGGAAATAGCAAGAATAATATACAATAGCAACAAATGCTATATAGTTTGGACTATATATTTACCGGTAACAATTACAGTATATACAGAAAACATTCAATGAGCTAAATGAAAGGACAACATGACTGTAACAAGGTTGGGCTGTAATTAATTTATTAGATTATAGTAATAGATAATATAACGATATGTTTGCAATTTGGTTTGTAAGTCACTACTGCTGTTTGCTTTTGGCTTCTTTGTCTTCCAGTATTCTGAAAAACAAAGTATTAACAATATATTATATATTATAACAACATTATATAACAACATTGTATATATACAATCATGTTTTAAATATATTAAAATGAATGCAATTTTTGACAGCTGCTATACTGTATATATGAGAGTATTATGGATATTAATTATCGATCTTGGAGTAATCAGGCTTGTTTCTGCTCAATTGCAGTGAATAAGTGGAGTGGGTCAATGGTACTGCCCGAGGTTAGCTAAGCCTCCTTGAGCAGCCGATGTGATGTGTTTCTGTTTTACTCCATTTCCTCACTAATGCACTAGTCAATGTGAACTACTGCCCCCAACCCCGGGGCTATGGGGATTAGCATTGGGCATTAAATTTAGCGCATGGCCTGGGTATGACAATTCTCCATGTGCTCACCGTCGGTGTAACTTTTTTAGCAGTGGAAAACAGCTTTTTTATTCAGCAAGATACGTCTTTTATTATTGTTTAAGTGTTTATTTGAACCATAGAAAGGTTGCTTGAATAATTTGCAAGCGTGTAGGCCTAAAATATTTTTTTTAATGGATTTTTGCATGCAATGTCAATGTGTTTTAATACGAACAAAAAGTGATTGTCAAATTCCCTGATATTGTCTAATTAGCCTATTTTTGTAAAATGGTACGATTGCAAAAGGTTTGTTTTGAGCTTTTTGCACACAACACTCAGTCAACTTATTGTTTAATTGTTGATACCATCACTAGTGTAAATAGGGAATTGTGTAAAACGTTTTGATAATTTATTGTATAATAGTATTACATTACAATCTCTAATATAAAATCTTCTACATGCGTCGTGCAACAAAGGGCCAGGCATTAGACAAACAAATGGCCTCGCATAGCGGGAATTAGCTCATTAAAACCAGCAAATGTATAATCCCTGCCTAATCCCCGGGGTTGGGGGGCAGGGGTTCACATTGACTCGCGCATAACGTGAATGGAGCAGTGGAGTACAACGAAAGCGCCTGACAACTGAGATTTGCCTTCTCGTAATTAGGCACAGTATTTTGCATACACAAACAATTTAGGGAGATAAACAAGGGAATTTTCACATCCATGCTTTCTTGCACATATGCTTTCTTATGACAACATTAAATATACATTGATTTGTCAGTTAGTGCGCAAACAAAATACATATTAATAGCGCCAAGCCAAGCGCGTCGACAACAACCCGAAATCACATTCCACGGAAAGCTACAAGTGACCTTTCAAATAACTTATCTAGAACCCTAACTCAAAAACCGATTGACATTAAAGTTAATTTTAATAGCACCAGAGCATGATGGCCGAGATCTCTTCGAACGCGAAGCACAACACAACGTATTTGACAACGTATTTGTCGCAGTGTTCTCTTTAAAAACTTTACATCAGGGTGGACTTAATTCGCTTCAAAACATCACCTTGACTTCGGTGTGACTCAAACAATGTATCGTCGGTAATCAACAAGATGTTTACATAAGAAATATGTTGTATACGTATTACCGCGCATTTTGTTTAATAAATGTATGTTCTTAGTTTTACCTTATAAGTTAAACTTGGAGCTTGAGATCAGGGGCGGATTCAGGAATTTTTTAGGGTACGTCGAAACACGGAAGTGCACATTCTAGGGGGGTACGGGGGCATGCCCCCCCGAAATGGCATTTCCTGCATTCTGGCAAGATTTTTTAGAAAAATATTACAGTTCTAATTTACGTTTTTTATACCACATTTTACGATTTTTTAAAACAAATGCTTCTGCACTTTTTAAATAATCGTTACTGGAGACAATTTTTACGACTGTTTCGCTCCATATCAGAGCTCATCAGCATGCCTATGATTCACTGCTCAGTGAATCCGACATGGACAGCCAAAGCCCACCAACTTTAGCTGCCAAGCAATTTTTTAGACACATAGAGGAGCTTATCTCTCTACATCACATGATCCTGGTCATGTTAATTTCCTGGTCATTTTACCAATCTATTAGATTGTTTAACTTTACCCCTTCTCCACAATGAGCTGTCTGGTTGTAAGGCGCCAGATACACACCCATGCAAAGCAAAATAATTATGAATAGAGAAAAACAGACCATGTACAATACATTACATGGACATAGTCAGATAACTAAGAGCACACCACTCTACATCATCCTGGTCATACAAACTAGTAGTTACCAACAAAAGACTGCATTGCATATACAGTACTCTTATTGAAATGTTTATTTATTTGTTGTGGCTTTTTATTAATTTTAATATGTATATATGGAAAGAAAATGTAATAGTTGTTTACCCCTTATCCAGCACAATGAGCTGTCTGGTTTTAAGGCGCCAGATACTCGCCCAAGAAAAATAATTACGAATAGAGAAAAACAGACCATGTATAATACATTACATGGACATAGAGAAGAGCTCACCTCTCTACATCATCCTGGTCATCTTAACAACCTAATATAGTTTACCCCTTATCCACAATGAGCTGTCTGGTTTAAAGCGCCAGATACTCGCCCAAGAAAAATAATTATGAATATTATTTCATCGACATAGAGAAGAGCTCACCTCTCTACATCATCCTGGTCATACAAACTAGTAGTTACCAATTACCAACAAAAGACTGCACTCTTATTGAAATGTATATTTATTTTATGTGGCCGTTATTAATGTATATACTGTATATATATAAATGGAAAGAAAATTTAAAAATACTTAGCTAAATTCCAACCTCCTGTTACCAGTTGCGAATTTTTGGAGGACATCTTGCACATCTGGCTCTATTTCTTGGTGAACATGCATCAAATGCGGTCACTACTCACTTGAATCAAGATGAATAAATGAATATATTATTAAAAACGCAATCGATTCATGTTTGCTGTTTTATATGAATTATTATCTTAATATCATTAAACTACATCAATCATTGTAGTCTACAGTCAGACGTTACCTAATCCTTTATATACTATTTAAAATTTAAACTTACCTAACAGCCGTGGACTTTGATTTTCTCAATTTGACATATTTCGGAATATAGATTTCCGCGCCAAAATGCCTGTATAAGGTCTTTCCAATCTTTGCGATATGCTCTTGATCAGAGAGAACAGCACACGATTGCAATTTTCCCGTCAATTCACGAAGAATTTGGTGAAGTAAGTTTTCGTCTCGATCACGCTTGTACTAATGGGTTTATTAGCCTGAAGTACGTCGAAACACCCGTCCAAGCAGTTTCGACGGACTTGGAGTTTCATTGGTCTAAATCGAAAATTACGAACGCTGATTGGTTGCTAGATCCGATTCGACGGATTTGGGATTTTTCGACGTACCTGGCGCCTGACAAGCGATTCATTTCGACGGACTAGCAGGCTGGTAGAAAAGCATAGATTAGGGGGCCATTTAGCATTAGAAGACGCGGGCTAAGAAATTTTTAAAAATTTTAAAAAATTTTCAACGTTAAAAAATGAAATTTTTTACGTGCAAAATGAAATTTTTGAAAATTTCAAAGATTTCAAAAAGTTTTTCCGAAATAAATTAATTCATTGAATAAATTAGTCTCGATTTTTTGTGTTTGACGTACCCTAAATCCGCCCCTGGAGATGATAGGATAAATAGTCAAACGCTGATGGGAGAAACTCCTTGTTAAATGACCAACTGATCGACAAAAGAGACACGAGATGAAAGCCACGTTTCTGGTGCATTTTCAAATATCCCGCCATGCATAACCAGTTTGCCCCAGTTTTTTCCGACCGCGTCCGTAGTCGCACAACCAGGCACGTAGCCAGGAATTTGAAAGGGGTGGAGCCGTCAAGTGACGACACATTTGTAGCGGGGTGCGGGGCACGCTTCCCCGGAATTTTTTTGAATTCTGGGTCCATTTTGAGGCCAATTTTGAGCAAAATACAAAGGTCTTAAATTACATTTTTTAAAAGTTTATCCCACCATTTTTAAGAAATATTTCTGTCCAAATGAGATTGGACGAATAGACGTTCATTTAGTTGTAAAAATTAGCTAAAACGATCGTAGTCATTGTGGACGCAGTTTTCTTGAAAGCAAAAACTTCGTCCAATTGTTAAATAGTGAATCCTTGGTCCTTACAACCCTAACGCGAACATTGGATCTACTACTAAACTGCGCACTCTTCACTCGAACATCGTTCACCAAACATGTCCGTGGAGAAGTTTCATGAGATGCAAGGGTCTGGAGCATCCTTCCGACCAGGACATGCACTTTAAGATTGTACCACAGATAGCATAAGTCATACACAGGTATAAGGCCTGTCTTCTTTTTGTTTTATTATATCAGAAAAGAACAGGGAAATACTTCTAAATTCCAAGGCTAGCCTTTGAGTATGGGTTTGATACAGATTAGATGTATCATGAACATCATAAAAAGGCAAATCGTTATAATACAGAAATATCACTCAAGTCATTCAGACAAACTACTGTACTGTTGTGAAATAGTCAACGATTAACTTAACACGTCATTAGATTAATAATAAACGTCGATTCTTTGAGCTTGCAAAACGCTCCATCACCCGGTCAACATCAACTGGTTCAGTGTTGTAAATGTACATCATAGCCAAGCCATTCAAGCGTGCTTCACATGTTCGATTGCGCAGGTATGTTTTGAGCAGTCGTAGCGATGAGAAACTGCGCTCAACGGTTGCTGTTGAGATTGGCAAGATGCTGGTGATCGATAGAAGGGCACGGATGCTCGGAAAAACACTGGCATCGCAATACTGTAACGCGGCTATGTGATCGGAGGGTGACTTGTCCGAAAATTCTCTCTTCCATTTGATAACCCACATTCGGTATTGTGCGAAGGCATTCATGCCATGGATATCACCAGGCTGAACATTATTTGCATTAAGGACTGAAGAATAGTTCCTCCAAAGTTGCATGAATTGCTCCTCCATTACACCATTCTTGACGCAGCTGGCAGGTAGCAGGGTGTCAAATATTGAATTCATAGCCAGTAAAATATCGTCGGGTATTGGAGCTATTAGAAAACTTAAGGAATTTGTGGATCGAAACACCTTGGTATTGGTATATAATGCCCTAATTCAACCACATTTTGATTATTGTTGTGAAGTTTGGGATACGATTGGCAAAGGCCATGCTGAACGTCTTCAAAAATTCCAGAATAGAGCGGCTAGACTGATCATGAATTTTAAAAATGAGCATGAACGGTCTATTTTGGCTCGTAATTCTCTTGGCTGGATATCGTTAGAAGAACGTAGGGCACAAATGAAAGCCAGGCTCATGTACAAAACGGTCAATAAATTAGCCCCTCACAGACTGTGTGATATTTTTCAAAAAACTAACACAGTAAGTGATTATAATTTAAGGGGTTCTTCGACTAGCCTTTGTACTCCACGGCCTAGGACTGAATTCTTAAAAAAGAGTTTTAGCTATTGCGGGGCTCAAATATGGAATCAGATACCGGAAGAGATAAGAAGTTCGGTATCTTACGATTCATTTTGTCAAAAGCTTTCTTCCTTAACCTCTGATCCTAGAAATTAGTTGAATGATATATTGTTGAACCAAATAGAGTGTAAATATAGTCATAATTTTAAGTTTTTAAAATTTGTAATATAATTAATATCTTTTGTTATGTACTTTTGTAATGTTAGCACACCTCTTTTGGAAACCAGCTGTATATAGTTGAAAAGATTAGTGTGTTTAAATAAAGTTGATCATCATCATCATCATCAAACAATCCGACGAACTTTGTTTTTTCATTGAAACGGAATCGAAGCTGCTGAAGAACTGTATCCAAAAAGGGGATATACACCGTCACACGAAAATAATCAAATTCGTTAGTAGAATCGACGTCTGGGTTAGCTCTGTGCACCGATCTTTTGCAAACTCGTGGCGGCTCAATCTTTATCTGAAGACATGCTATGGTCTCCAGATTCCAGTTCGTTATTGTTGAAAAACGATGCTCTGCGTTTTTCCGATCTTCTTCGAGGACAGTTATAATGTCCTGGATCTGGCTCATGGCTTCCTTTAAGCAAGTGTTTTTCTGTTGGAGACTCTTGGATAGAAGATCAACATTATTAGTCACTGCCACACAGCTGAACAAAGTGACAATAAAAGTGCTGCTTGTCACTGACTTGATGAGCGCCGACGCCTTCGATTTTGCGTCAGTATCCTTCCATCGACTTACGGCCATTAGTGCCCTGACAATTGCGACGTAATTTGATACAAAATTTTCAAGGGCAGTAACTCTTTCAACCCACCTTGTCTCGCACAAGGACTGGAGGTTACCCGTACCACAATGTCCGCTGGACAAGCTAAGAGCACACCTTAACGTAACTCTTTTCTTGTTACTTGTGGACATAAACGTTGTTATTGTTTTGACAGTGCTTATCATGTCGCGGACAGCGGGGAGCTTTGACGCATGCACAAGTGTTAGATTAAGGGCATGGGCAGAACAGTGATAATACTCTGCATACTCACAATGCTTCTTTACAACAGAGCATGTTCCCACAGAGCTTGAACTCATAACACTTGCTCCGTCATAACTTTGTGCAACAGCTGCTTTCAGAGACAAGCCACACTTTCCAATGACCTCTCCAATCGCAAACGCCTTTTGATTTTCTTCACATCTCTCAATGTACTCCTCCATTGTCTTCGGAATGCTTTCTTCGCTTACACATACTTCCTGGCTCAAATGGTCATACGCCTGGTCTAAAACGTCTATAAAAGAAACAAAATCTTCGCAAATTGCTTTCTTATCTTGATCGTAGTAGCGCAAGCAAAGTGAAAGTTGTTCGGTGGAAGATATGTCTGTTCTCTCGTCGGCCATAATCACATAAAAACCAGACTTCTTCACACGAGATATAACCTTATCTCGTAACTCGTCTCCAATACACTCGATTACTTGATTTTGAATGTCACCAGATGTGTAACATGCATTTCGTGGGGCAGTTTTAATGTGATCTTCTAAATTTGTATCACCAGCTTGTACACGAAACCTAAGAAGACGCTTGAAATTCCCCTCACCCATTTTTAGCTTCGATAGATCGATATGGCCGCTGTCATCATTACCTCGAAGAGCAATGTTATTCTGTCCACAAAAAATAACTGTCTCGACAACAGGTCTAAGAATTTTACGATTTTTCTCGCACGCCTTTTGGTGTTGGGTATTAATCAACTTGTACACATCAGTTTTCTCCTTTTGGTTTGTTAAAAATGCTTGGCACCGAACTGCAGCCCACTTGTGGTATTCGTTGTTAAGATGCCTATTCAGATCTCCTGTTTCTCCAGTCAATCTGTCATAGCGATTTAGTGGTTTTGTGACCAACTTTCCAAGACGAGCCTCTGTGCGGTAATGAGCATCTTCTGTTTCAGAAAGTACGCAATTCGTACAAAATAGTCCGCCCGCTGTCTCACTATAAGCAAAATCTGGGAACTGATCAATATGACTTTGTTGTAGATGCCTCTTGTACTGATTCTTGCCTTGATTTTTCAAAGAAAACGGCCATTTGAATCCTGGCTGTGCCTGCCATTTGTTTTGAAGCATGTGACTTTTCTCTAGATCAGTTGCCTTTCTTAAAATGAAATGGCCAATATCGTAATCAGATGTTGGGCAGGAGTTGAGATAAGTCGGCCCTTTTGTTGTATTTGGTATTGAACTTGAAGTTTTTTCACGCATATCTTCACACTGCATTTCAATTTCATGATCCGGGACCGTAGCAATTTGTACGTGAGGAAGGGTGGACGTTGATGTGTTATTTGTCTCTTCCGATTCAATGCTAGTGTCGATATTTTGTGACGTGGATGGTTTAGAACTGACTCGAGATGCGAAATTTAGTGTTGTTTGTTTTAATTTAGCGATTTTCTTCGGTGGAGGGCCTGGAGTCACGTCAGTAATGTCTTTTAGATGTCGCTGGTTACACGATTTCTCTAGTAGAGATTCCTTTGATCTTTCATTAACACAAGCAAATTGAGAATCTGATCATATAAGATAAAAAGAAACCAAATTTCATATTAAATTTTGATAAAACTGTTACCTAAATTATGGAAAATATATCGCGGGTCCGCAAAACACCCATAGCGGGCATCGAAATATAGAAAAAAGTATACACTTAAAAATAAATATTTTGCATGCAATACGTTTACAGATTACAGAATGACGATTGGTTAATTGATGCCTCATAGCCCAGATCACATACTGGTAAGATTTTTGCTGCAATTTTTGCATATGGTGCTCTGTCCATAACCCTCGGCTTCGTCATCTTCAGATGAAACTCCGCAGATTATATGCACATACTGAAAGCATTTCTTGCATCTATGTGCACTTCCAACTTCATTCCCACATACAGGACAAATAGTTTCCATTGTATACCTACTCTAATTCAATCAACATACTGAAAGGATCGATATGAAGGATAATGAAGGTGAAGGTCCAATATTCGTTTGAAATTGGTCAATCGAACCGAAGTTCGAACATCCCAGCCGAAATCACCGATCGCAGGCTCGCAGCGGTCAACTGAAGAATACTTTGTGTAATAGAGAGCAATGAGTACTACGGTGTTACAAGCACAATATTTCTTCACATTTATGAACTATTAGTTGGTGAATTATAAAAATTAGATTTAATCATTGAAAAAATCTTAGTTACATGTCTTCAAAAGGGGGGGAGCCGCGGCTCCCACGGAATTAAACAGTCCCAATGAATTAAACAGTCTATTTTATTGAATTTTGTGGATAAAGAAATATAAATAGGTTTAAAATAGTCTATTTTATCTGTATTTTAAAAATATGCTTTTCTCTTCAAATGTAAAATAGGAATTAAACAGTGTATTTTTATATGAACTGATAACTCGGTTCGCACATTTGAATGGAAATGCCAGCGAGGGGAAGTCCTAACTTTGACAAACTTTACAAAGTAAAACATTTCATAGAAGCTATTTGGGCCAACTTCGCATTTCAATATATGCCCCACAAACAACTGTCTGTTGATCAAGTGATGATCAAGTTCAAAGGTCGAACATCGCTAAAACAGTACATGCCCAAGAAACGCATCAAAAGGGGTATAAAAATGTGGTGCAGAGCAGACAGTGTCAATGGGTATTTATGTGACTTGGACATCTATACAGGAAAAACTGTGGAGGGCATTAAGAACAACCTTGGGTTCACAGTCGTGATAAAATTATGTACTAATATTTTCGGAAAATGGCATCAAGTGTTTTTCGACAATTTCTTACAAGCTTGGAACTGGTCCAAAGTCTATTTGCTAACAAGACACTTTCATATGGAAGTGTTAGGTGAGGAAGAAAGGGTTTCCCACAACAAATTGCCATGAGGTAGTGCTACATTCCGATTCAAGGGCCGATCGTCACAGTGACCTGGATGGACAACAGGGTGGTGAATGCTGTCTCAACTAAGGAGGCACCGACAGGTAATGCAATGAATCATGTAAAACGGCGAAAGAAAGATGGGACTGCAGCTAATTTCTGTGATGAACTTTTAGATTATGTTAAGTCAAGGAAACCGGTCAAACAGGTTATGACATACGGTTTTTATGTCAACTATTTCAAATTCACTTCCCATCGACGACGAAATCGAAATTTTCTATTGGACTGATTCCACAACTACCTTGCAATGGATACAGAACGACAAACCCTGGAAACAGGATGTTCGACATCGCGTACAAGAGATTCAACAACTGACATCTAGAGAAAGATGGCGACACTGTCCGGGCAGTAAATAGAATGCCGCAGATTTATCTTCGTGGTTTATCAGCTAAGGAACTACTCAACAGCAAATTATGGTGGGAGGGACCAGAGTTCCTAAAGAGACCACAGGAAGAATGGCCTAGTGAATCACAACAAGAGAAAGTTGATGATACGAGCCTCCTACCATGTTACTCATTCGTTTTTCAATACAGAAGACGATTTATCCCATCAATATGTATCAAAGGTTATTGACTCTTCCACATTTAGTTCGTTAAATCGACTTCTTCATGTCACAGCGTACATTCTCAAATTCATCCAAAGGCTGCAATAAAGAGTCAACGATAGATCGACGACGAAGGAATTAACTGCATCCGAAATTCAGCAAGCTGAATCGTACTGGATTCAGAGCGTACAACCAAGTTCCTGCGATAAAGAAATCAACTATCTACGCAAGAAAGAAACCACATCCCCCCGACATATGTAAACCAGTCGATGAAAAAGGGTTATTACGATGCCAAGGTAGAGTGGGCAACACCACTCTCTCCTCAACGAATAAACATCCATATTTGTTACCACCGAATCATCCATTTGCCAGTCTTCTGATATTACACATTCATTCCAAGATCAAGCACAGTGGGATCAGAGACACACTTGCAACGCTTCGCGAATATAACTGGATTCTGCGTGGGTGTTGTATCTTAATCCTAATTGGTAAATTAGTTGATTATTTATAAATAGCTAGTCTGAGTTGTATATAAGTGTGTGAACACCGTATTAAAGGTATAAGCAAGATACAAAAGTGGCGACAAGGATAGTTTAAAACCCAACCGAAATGTCTACCGATGGCGATGCTGAACACGCATCAACATCATCAAACGCAGAAATAACGTCGCAAGTTCCACACAGTGGTTTACCACCTTTTCCTCCTTTTGACCCTCACCAAGATACAGCAACTGTGGGTCAACGTTGGACCAAATGGGTGCGTCGCTTTGAAAACCTACTTATCAGTCTTCGTGAGTTTGATAAAACTGTTCGGAGAGGTTTATTGTTAACTTACGTGGGTGAGTCTACCAACGATATCTTTGATGTTCTCCCAGACACTGGCACAACTTATCAAGCTGCAGTTGATTGTCTCACACAACATTTCGCGCCGCAAGCAAACAAAGACATGGCAATATTCGATTGCAGAGAGCTTAAACAAGGATCTAATGAAACACTGAATGAGTATTACCGACAACTTAAGACAAAGGCAGCGCAGTGCAACTTCCACAACGAAGAGGCCGAGATTAAAACCCAAATTATCCACAAGACCCGAGATTCGCGTTTGAGAAAGAAAGCGCTTTGTGAGGCAATGAATCTCAAAGTAATTCTCGATTACGGAAATACTTTAGAACGCACTGATGAACAGTCGAAACGGCTAGATAACGCAAGTAAAACCCAAAACGAAACAGTGAATTTCAACGACAGACAATCAAAACAAAACCAAAGGCGTCCGGTGACTCAAAATACAATAACTCGTCCAAACAATCGGATTCGCGTTTCCCACAGAATAAAAATAACCGCAACGAAACACAAGACAACAATCGCAAGTCGCAAACCTGTCGGAACTGTGGTGGTAAATTTCCGCACAAAGATGGTATGGAATCCTGCCCGGCTAGAGGAAAGTCCTGCCATAATTGTAAGAAAATGGGACATTTTTGCTAAATATCGCAAATCTCAACCCAAGGTCAAGGAAAATATCAGGAACGTCGCAGTCGCCCAAGACGAAAGAGAAACCTCTTATCTTGACGACTCGGATGAAGAATGTCTTTTTACTGTTAACACAAGTTTCGGCAAACATCCAGATACAATAATAAAGATTGGAGACACCGAAGTAAACGTCCTAATTGATTCTGGAGCCTCTGTCATTCTTCTCAACTGTTCAATCTTTCGACAAATTCAGAAGAATGACAACCGTGTCAAGTTAAAGAAGACCAGCGCCAGAATTTTCGCATATGGAACGTCAACGCCACTCGAGTTAGCTGGAGAAATTCAAGCTACGATCATCTCAGCATTCGGTACATCAACGACCACTAAGTTTTACATAACGCAGAAGAAATCGAAATGCATTCTTGGCTATGAATCATCCTCTGCATTGGGACTCATCACTCTCAACATCAACAGCATCAAACCTTATCAGCTAGACCGAGATGTACGTCAAATCATAAACAAACATTCGAAGTTATTCCACGGGACCGGAAATTTAAAGGGGTGCGAAGCGAAGCTCCAAATTGATCCCACTGTAACTCCTGTCGCTCAACGAAGTCGCAAAATCCCGCACAGTATGAAAGCAAAAGTCAACAAGAAGCTGCAAGAGATGCGAGAAGAGGGGATCATTGAGAAAATCGAGGGAGCAACGCCCTGGTTATCACCATTAATAGCCATCCCGAAAAAAACGGGACATACGATTGGTTTTAGATATGCGTATACCCAACATGGCTTTGGTAAGACGAAGAGTGCAAATTCCTACAGTCAATGAAATACTCCAAAAGATGGAGGGAGCTAAGGTTTTTACCGAAGTCGACCTGTCGCAAGGTTATCTCCAACTGACCTTGGCTTAGGAATCGCGCCACATCACAGCATTTTCCACTCCTGAAGATGGTCCGCACAGATTCAAACGGCTTATAATGGGAGCATCGCCATCTGGAGAGCACTTCCACAAGCTTCAAGAGGTACCCAACTGTGCCAATATCTCTGACAACATTTGGTTATGGTCAAAAGACAGAGAAACACACCTCAAGCAGTTAGAGAATCTCCTCACTATTTTAGAAAGTAAAGGCATCACTCTCAAACTACCAAAGTGTTGGTTTGCAGTACCTCAGATTAACGTGTTTGGGCATATTGTGACTGAAAAGGGATCCAACCAGACAACGCCAAAGTCGAAGCCATAAAGAATGCTCCACATCCTACTACAGCGTCAGAAATCCGATCGTTCCTGGGTCTCACCAACTACTGTTCAAGATATATACCTGACTACAGCACAATAACTTTTCCACTTCGACAACTTACCAAGAATAACGTCAAGTTCCACTGGAATCACAACCACGAGAAAGCATTCCAATCACTCAAGGAAGCCATCACAACTTCACCTGTATTAGCACATTACAGCCTGACTGCAGAAACCAGAGTCATTGTAGATGCATCGCCCTGGGCAGTAGGTGCCGTATTTCTCCAGAAGCAAGCTGATGATTGTTATTAACCGATCGCGTATGGTAGCAGATCACTCACAGAAGTCGAACAGAAGTATGGTCACATAGAGAAAGAAGGGTTAGCCATCGTATTCGGATGTGAATATTTTCACATGTACCTCTACGGACGGAGTTTCGAGTTGGAGACAGATCACCGACCTTTAGAACATATCTACAAGGCAAAGATCCAAAGCAAACCCACTTCAGCCAGACTCGAAAGATGGAGAATCCGACTCCAGGAGTATGACTTCAAAGTTGTCTACCGAGCTGGCACTTCCACTTTAGCCGATCCTTTGTCCAGACTCCCAAAAGATGCAAAGAGCAACATGGAAGCATGTGCTGATCGATATGTGCATTGCATGATCCAAGTCCAGACACCAAAAGCCATGCAGCTGGAAGAAATCCGAGAGGCAACATTAGAAGATCCAGAACTACAACAAGTCAAAGTTAATCTACAGAACAACCAACTCTTCAAACTTCCGACATCGTATAAGCTCATCGCCCACGAACTCTGCATTACAGATCAAGATATTTTACTTCGTGGTGATCGCATAGTCCTTCCTTCCACGAGTTACGTGCTGGTATGGTCAAATGCAAACAACGCCTCTGCTCCAAACTCTGGTGGCCGGAGATGGACAAGCACGTTGAAGAACGGATTCGATGCTGCCATCCATGTCAACTTGTCAGTAACAGTCCACGACCAGAACCAATGGAACCAACCAAGCTTCCCAAGAAACCATGGTCACAATTAGCTATCGATGTATGTGGTCCTTTTCCAACAGGCGAACAAATAGTTGTTCTCACTGACTATTATTCATGCTGGCCGGAAGTCAAAATCCTAACAGTCAAATCCAAGAACATTCTTAACTGGTTACTATCGGTCTTTGCAACGCACGGATTTCCAGATGAAATCAAGTCCGATAATGCATCCTACTTTAAAGTAGGCCAAGAGCATTTTAAATCATGAGTGGGCCAAGAGCATTTTAAAGACGAAATATGGAAAACCGAGCGAGGTAATAAATATCTATGTACAAAACATTCTGAGTTTGCCAACTATCCCTGGATCCCAACTAGCCAAAATTCATTCATTTTACGAGACACTTAACCAGTGTGCAGTCGCTTGAAACCCTTGGAAAGCTAAAGGAAGTGTCTGGTTACGTAAGAATGACAACTGACAAGCTCGAGGGAATAAGAAGCGATTTGGTCAGGACAATGGCAGTAATGGCAATTGCCAGTTAATGGAAGCCCTGAGGAAATGGACAGAGAGGAACCCACTTAAGCATGAAGAAGGACCATCTAAGAAGCAATTCAATGACCTACCAAAGAGGGCACAGAACTTCCAAACCAAGCAACAACAACGACGACGACGACAACAACAACAACAACAACAAGAATCAAATCCCAGGTCGTGTGTTTACTGTCAGGAAACAACCCATCGATCGATCGAGTGCGAGAAAGTAGTAAAGATTGCCGACCGGAAAAAGATCCTTATTGATACGAAACGGTGTTTTAATAACTGCACAGGACAACGTCACAGAGCTGCTGAATGCCGTAGCCAGACAGCATGTCAACAATGCAAGAGAAGACACCACACGTCAATTTGTGAGAAGGCTGAGAAAATGTTGGTAGCAAAGGCAGAAAATCAAGGTCATCTATCCAGTTGTAGTGGTCAGGGCAGGTGGAATAACATGTCGAGCCTTGTTAGACACAGGAGCTGGGAGCTCCTATGCTTCAGCGGCACTCCTTGACAAGTTAAGAAGCCGTCCAATTCGTAGAGAGTCTAAAAGGATTGAAATGATGATGCAATCAACCAACAAGAGGATAGAGTTCCATCAACTGACTGTCATTCAGCAACCTAAAAGATAGCTTTAAGCTAAAAACCGAGGTGACGAAGATAGACCGAAGCAATCTACTCTGTGTGGAGAATCCCAAGTACAAGGAAACACTAAATCAGTTTTCACACCTCGAGGGGATAATAATGAGAGGACGATCTTACCAAACTGTTGCTACTGAATATTATTAGAGACTATGTGCATTAGACGTACTGGGACTGGAGGAGCAATCCGGTGAAAATCAAATCATCTATCAAGATTTCAAAGACCAACTAAGTCCAGAAGGTTGGTATGAGACTGGCTTATTGTGCAAACCAGACACCAACAGCTTGCCAAGCAATAAAGCAGGAAGTTTAGCCAGATTGGACAAGTTGGTTCGATTGTTCAAGCAGTATCGAGAGATAATCAAGGACAAAGAAGATCAGGTAATCATAGAGAACGCAACGCAAAAGTCAGAGGGAAGGACAGTTTTACTTACCGCATAAGCCTGTCGTGAGGGAGTCTGCAGATAGCACGAAGGTCCGTATAGTGTACGACGCATCAGCCAAAGCAAATGACGACTCACCCTCCTTAAACGACAGTCTTGAGACGGGGCCATCATTGCAAAATTTGTTGTGGGATATTCTGGTACGTAATCTGTTCAAGCCAGTGGCACTATCTGGGGATCTGAAGCAAGCATTTTTGCAAGTCCGGATCAAGGTAGAAGATCGTGACGTGTACGGTTCCACTGGATAAGAGAAGAAGACCCTAAGCAAGTGGAAACCTACAGATTCACACGAGCACTCTTTGGATTAAATCAATCACCGTTTCTGTTAGGAGGGACACTGGAACAACACCTGAGAAGCCAAGAAGCAGAATTCCCGGAGGAAGTAGCAGAAACCAAGCAGAGTCTATATGTCGACGACCTTTTGAGTGGAGTAAATACTGTGGAAGAAGTAGGACACCTGAAAGAAACGGCCATTGAGATCTTCCACAGAGCCCAGTTTCAGCTTCATAAATGGCACTCGAATGAGGAAGAGCTGGGTCCACTTCACAAGAGAATAATGGTTCAGAGGCGGAGCAGAGTTATGCCAAGCAAAGCTGGGTGTAAGAAATGAGGAGACAAAGTTGTTGGGTCTCTCTTGAAACAAAGTCGAAGACAAGCTTGGAGTGACATTTCCAGTGGTCACCGATCCAGAGAAAGTACTAAGAGAACTGTTCTTAGTAAACTCGCTTCTGTGTTTGATCCACTTGGCCTCGCATCACCTATCACTGTGCTGGGTAAAATGATCTACCATGACATCTGCGACAACCAGTCACCGTGGGACGGAGAACCACTCACCGTGGGACGGAGAACCACTCACTGTGGGACTAGTAACTACCAAGCAACCTGATGGAACGATGGCGTAAATGGTATAGTAAACTACCAAGGGAGATTGAAGTACCTCGACGTCTTGGTACACAGAGAGGAAATTCTGCACGCATTTGGCGACACAAGTGGTCAAGGAACATATACAGCAGTCTATGCAGTGGTGCACCAGAAGCAAAGGGTGACGCAGGGCCTAGTCTCAGTGACGTCACGGCTGGCGAAGAAGGGGATTACGATCCCGAGATTAGAGCTAGTATCTGTACATATGGCTATGAGGTTGATGGATAACGTGAAGAATGTACCGGGGTTTCCCAGTACAACATTGTTATAGTTGGTTTGACAATACTGCCTTATACTGGATAAACAGGAGTGGAAATTACAAGCAATTCGTTAGCAACCGCGTAAAGTTGATAGGAGAGAAGAGACACATGGGAACCCCGCAGACATCGGAACTAGAGGTTTTCACGCCGACAAACTACCTACCACGTGGTTCCAAGAACCAACCTGGTTGTCAACGCCCGACAAGTGGTCGGACGAGATGGTTTGTTTCGAATGTAAAAGATTTCAAACGACCACGTTCGCGAAACCACCAACTGGAAATCTACCGACGGACCGAACGGAAGGATCACGCCCATTCCAAGTGATAGGAGTTGATTATGCCGGCCCTATTATCTACAAGAAGCGTTCGAAACAGGAAGCAAAAGCATACCTCCTCCTAGTCGGATGCAGCCTGACGAGAGCAGTTCATTTGGAAGTCCTTCCGGACCTTACTACCGAAGAGTTCATGCAAAGTCTTAAAAGGTTTATAGCAAGACGAGGGAAACCTCACAAGATATACCCCGACAATGCCAAAACCTTCATTGCTGCAGCAAAGCGAGTGCGGAAGATTTCAAGGGACGAAAAGTTCAACGACTTTCTAGCTAGACAGTATGAGAGGCTAATCGGTCTGGTCAAGCAAGCATTATACAAGGTCATTGGACGGTCAAGCTTAAATTGAAAAGAACTGGTAGACGTAATCCTAGATGTTGAGATTTGTCTCATGAATATGCTCGACCCAGAAGCCTCGGTATTCAGGCGAAGACGAAAAGCAGCAGTGGTGGCAATGGAAGGAATAAAAGCAGTTCTGAACTTCGAAGACACATAGTATAGATGTTGACATTTGACACTGCTAGTGCCGAATAGGGGAGTGTGTCGAGAACTGACTAACTTTAATTTTATGGTTAAACTTGTTGACTTCCGGTCACGATTGAACACATGAACAGTAGAGTGTGTATGTATATGAATAAAGAAACCTAAAAACGTGAATTCCTGTGTTGTGATTAAACCCATAGAGATCATATATAAGACTAGAGGGGGCACTGGGGCCTGAATTTGGGAACCAATTGAAGGCTGCCATCTTGGATAAATTTGGTGGCAAATTAACAAAGCCCGGATGAAACGTCTTGGTTCCAGACCTTTTTTGTAATATTGAGTTAAAAAAAGGAGTTAAAAGGTCTGGAACCAAGACGTTTCATCCGGGCTTTGTTAATTTGCGCGGTTCCCCGCGGATATCTGAAATCAGGCCCCAATGCCCCCTATAGTCTTATATATCATCTCTATGATTAAACCAATCTCGACAGTCCTATAGAAATTATACCTTCTTCTGATCCCTAGCAATTTACCAATCACGTAAAAGTGTTGTTACGTAGGATTGTTTCAAGGTAGGTGAGTCAAATTGTTTACATAAGAAAAAATTGTCTCGTTTCCATTTTTCTCGTTTTTTTGAAAAGAGGGTGACCCTACAGAGGCCTCTAAGGCGCTGTTTATATGAACAACAGTTGGCTCGGGTGTCAGAGGGACAACTTTACGATCGTTTTCTTTTCACTTTGATGACAAGTGTTTGCATGAGACATTTCATTCTTGTCTAGCCCCTTAGGGTCACCGTGGGGCTAGGATCGCCCCCCGCGTGGGGTGCGAGACAACTTTTCCTCATGTAAACACTTTGACTCGCCTGCCAGCTAGGCAAAACACCTCCTTAGGGCCTGATTACATGGACGAATTGAAGCCAAGGGTGAAGTTTCAGCCCGGCCTCACGAACAAATCTCTTAAAAATTGACGTTACGATAACTCAATACTGGGCTGAAACTCGCCCGAGCTAAAATTTCGGGAGCCGGGATGAAAAACCTACACAGAAAAACCTTTCGGATGTTACCGTAAATGTCTCGGAGATATACCTCGTTCAATTTCAGCATGGGCTGAAATCGCTCATGTAATGGAAGTGTTTTTAAGCCCGGCATACCTGGATGAAACTGAGCCCGGACTGAAATTCGTCCATGTAATCAGCCTCTTAAGCCGGTTTTCCACTAGGCGATTTTGTTCGCGCGAAGCGACTTTTTATTGTTCAAATTGAAAAGATTTCTAATTAGTTCCAGCCGAGAGCTTATAAGACAAAAGAAAAAGTCGATTCGTGCGAAAAAACCCGCCTGGTGGAAAACCGGCTTAAAGGCGGATTTCCATTGAGTGCTTTCTATCGCGCGATCGAGTTTATTCGATCGCTTTCTTTTGCATTGTGAAACCTCGACTGGAACGGATCCGGTCGAGCGCTCACAATTCAAAAGAAAGCGATCGAATAAAATGGATGGCGCAATAAAAAGAACTGAATGGAAATCCAGCTTTAGGCACTTTAAAAATCTTGAGCTAAAATACAATAACAGACCTTACCCATTATGACGCATGAATCTATTAGTGACTACTACTACCAGAATCCTTTTCGGTATATCTTTTTGGGATGTTAAGTTGAGCAATTGTTTTCCGTCTCCCAGAGGGAGTTTAACATTAACATGAGAAAGGAAATCTCGCAAGGAATTATGGTAGTAGTAGTCACTAATAGATTCGTACATCATAATGGGTAAGGTCTATTGCTAGAGTATACCTCTATTAAGACTGTATGAGTATACCACTAAGATTGAAGAAATAGACGTGCCTCATCTATTTCTTCAATCTTTGTGATCTTATGATCATATTTCTAACGCAGTCCTTGACCGTCTTCCAATTTCTTCCCTCTACCAACTTTCCATATTTGTTCAAGAAAACAGTGCACTCACATTTCCCTGGCACTTTTTCTTCTTTCAGATGTTTGGAAAAAAAACATGTTATTGCCCTCTTCTGGTGGGCGGTCCACGGCTCTTTAGGTTGGACTTCCTTTCTTTTACCTATAAGATAACACTTTCTTAGAATCTTATGCCAATTAATTGTTGACGGTTTAGACTATAAATAATAATAAGGCTTATATATCCAAGTTAAGGTGGCTCCCTACGGAAATTTGCATATAGGGGACTGGTAACGAATTATAGCGGCTGCACATACGTAAAGTCGTAAACCTTGATATTGTCGAGTTGATATTCTATCAGTCCGCAAATTGAACATTTGTATTGCGCGGTCGTTTACTTCGGTGAATTTCTTTAAAACTTGGTAAAATAACATATTTTAATTTTCAAAATTATTCATAAAACAGAACTTTGTTAAATCCAGTAAATTTAATGCAAAAAATCTGTATTGTGAATATTTCTAATTTTTCGCTATGGTGATCTGTAGTGCAAAAACTGTCCATGTGACAATTTTTAGAAAAATTTACCAAAGAAACGCGAAATAATGCAACTTAACAATGAAAGTTCCAACGTCATTATTGCCATGGCAACAATCGATAATTGCACTATTCAACAAATATCTTAGCCTCCTCCGCAGGCATCTCTCTCATGCGGGAAGGAAAAATCGCGGGCGTAAAAAATCGCGGGCTCTCATGCGGGCGGGAAAAATGGCGGGCGGGGGGAAATTGCGGGCGGACGAAAAATAATGAGAGATGCCTGCCAAAACTCGAAGAAAAGTGCCCACCGGATGTAACCTTTTGGACCAGCACCTGGACCCGGGGTGGGAAAGTAGGTTTTGTCAACGAATAGATTACTTACGCGGGATACCCTAAGCTGTGTTTTGATATCGAGCATGGAGGATAAACAAGATCGAAAGACCAACTACTCATATTGTTTCTAAAATTCCGCGGTGATGTGAAAACGGCCTTGCGAATTGTCAGCGATAGTTCTAAAGCAACTTTGTTAAAAGTTAAAAAGCCAAATCTTTGGTAAACGATTTTGATGAAAGAAAAGTCGGACTGTGACCAACGAATAAAGGACGTCAAGTCACAATTACATTCGTCGCGATCTACGATCTCTAATTCCTCAACGTAAGTCACAGGAAAGACACGGGACTAACCCTTGTAGACCTTGTAATCGTTACTAAATACCTTCAAATATTCTTTCGTTTGAATAGCTGAAACATGATATCTTATTTACCTTTCACTACTTGTATTTTTAAATTTCAAATTTGTTATCCTACTTTGACCGTTTGTAATCTAAATTTGGCAAAACACAGTAAACAATTCGGCTTTCAATTGTCCTTCACTTGAAATATGAGATTGTCGCGAAAAATCGGTGATTGTTTTAAAATCGACTGTCTTTGACAAGGTGACAGCATAAAGTAAGAGCTTTCAACAATTCAGTTTAACGGCCAAATGTTCAAATACACCCTTTAATATAATATCCTAAAGGTTGAACCCCACGTTGAAATAATGTGACATTCGTCAAAAACTATCCTTTCGATGAGATAGTTTTCAGACAAGCGCTTGTTTAATGAACAAGAACTTCAGGGTGCAGCCGTTTATATCACTTCATCAATCGTACCATTGCCAATGCCTGTTGCGGTTGGGCTCTATTTGTTCCTATAGCGCCGCTGTTTGCATCTTCGGAATCGTTGACAATCATGCTGTTCAGTTTGACTTAAGGTTTCCATCAAGCAAAGAGAATCCGTAATCCGTATTAACGTATACGTACGTTCGCCATTTGTATATGTTGACAGTTTAGTGAAAGGGTCAAATTACGGAAAGTTTTAATCACATACAATAACTTCGTTCTATTTTAAAACCCCATTTAATTTGATATTAACAATCAACAACTACACACAATATAAACCTTTGACATTATATTTAAAGACATTTTAGACGATCCTGATTTGTATTTCTACCTTTAAATGCGGTTTCAAAAAGTGGACGGGTATTCTATAATGTATACATTAATTGCGAAATCGTCGCGGCGAGTAATTTAACAGAATCTTGGACAACTTTTTTGCTGCTTTAAAAAACATTCCCCTTTGAACGAAACTGCAACTATAGATGAGTTCTCTTCTACCTCAGGGGTCCCTTGATAGAAGAAAATATTACATCTTGCTACCCATCCCTCAATTATGAAAATTGTCATGCGTGAGTCCACACGCGTGGGAAAATATACATGTCGAGTTTTGGCAGGCAACTCTCACGATTTTTTTTCGGTCCCAATCCCCAGAGTTGCCTGCGGAGGAGGCTAGTCAGAGTGAGCTGTCTTAGCTAGTAATTTCGTTTCAAAATCCGAATCCAAAAACTCATCAATTTTTATTTTGATAAAGCTGGGCGGTTGTTTAAGACTTGGGCATTTGTGGTTAGTCTATTGTTGTTATCAAGACAAAGCGATGTTTCGGTCTTCGGACAATAAGCGATGAGTCATAGATACGAAAATATTGCAAAAGTAAACAGTCTTATAGTTATTGTCAAAGACCAAATCTCGAAAATGCGTCAAAATTCTATTTTAATGACTTCGAGTAATAGTCAAAGACCGAAACTCGTCAAAAGTGCATACACTAAACTAAAGGCCAGACGCGAATCGGCCACGCGGCGCGATCTTTCAGTTTTCGACAGTAAATAAATTTGCTCCTGAAAAATTGCGCCGCGTTGCAGTCAATTATGAAATCTTGGTTTCTGCATGTATTTGACATGGTTATATGTTCTGAACATTATATGTTCTGAACATTATTAGTCCTCTGGATAAGACTATGATTTTTAACCGAGGAAGTTTTAACTTTTGATCTGAGGACGTTTTGACTGGTAAGCCAAATTTTCACCCAATGAGAAATTTTCGGTTGAGCGCAATTAAAAACGTCGAACTTATCACGTGCATATAATGCGAAGTATGACAAATTTGACGTTTGAAACGGACCTAAAGGCGTTTTGACTTAAAAAATAATTGTTCATTTATGAGTTCACAAATGTTCCCGGACATAGGGCAAAAGCTTAAAAAGAGTGATATTCACTTCAGCTGTGATGGTCCATTGACAGGTTTCAAAACTCCAAATCCGTAGTGTAACGTCAAAAAATATTGTTAGATAAACTATATCATTGGCATTGCTATCCGACATGCTTCCAATGTATGTAACTGATTGCTCTTATGTGAACTATAAGATAATAACGTAAAAACCTCAAGTTAATTAAGTCAGAGCTTTTGACACGTATATTGTCAATTTCCGTTTTATTTCGCACGTGTGGCGCTTTTTTCATGCAGGCCAAGTGTCAACACTTCCAGTAGAGCGAAGCAGTTTGTCTGTGGAAATAGCAAGTCTCCTCCGAATAGAAAATTTCATGAATACATTTTTATAAAAAATCAAAAAATTCTCTTCATGTTTCCCTCACAATGATTTGCATGAACTGACCCATACACGGAGTCACTGCGTTTATATCACCATCTAGTAATATATAATTTTATTCACTGTGGCACATTAATCACATAGCAGAGCAGCATTTTGAGAACGCAATCGTGCATGAGATGTGGGAACGCTGTGGTCTTTAGCACTACCACTACGACGATATCGGGAAATTTTAGTAACCTGCACTCCAGAAGAAGAAAGTGAAATTATTCGTATCGAGATAGCTTTCCCATTGTTGCTAGATATCAAAGCTTGAACTTAACTGTCGATTGTCGCAGCACTGCTTATAACGATTAATACAACGCGCAAAGGAAAAGAACGCTAAATTAGATTTTTTAAAATAAAATTTTAGCTGCCAGTGGATGTGGTTGTTGGTTCGAAGATAAAGGTTTTTTCTTGATATGACTGAGTTAAACCACTGGTACATGTTATTGATAACCATTCCATTGTCAAGAACAGAATGAGATATCTTAATATCTTAATGCAAAGATGTTTCCCTCGAATGCGTAAACAGTGAAAAGGTTGCTGTCCAATATGTTGCTGTCTTACATCGTAAAATATTGGTCTCACATGAAGCTAATAGCGACAATTGATTGGATGATTATGTCATGGTATAATAAGTAAATAATGTAAGCTACTATTATAAAAGCTGTATGATCATGGGGTTTTGTTTGAGTGCAATTTGGAAAGTACAGTTACCACAGTATATATGTGCAAAGTGCAAGTAAAACGACTGCTAAAATGTCTTTGAGTTCAACTGTGCACTGTGCTTTTTAAATGTAGGCGGTAATGTCAAGACAAAACATTTAGTGCTGACCTTGTGAACGCAGGCTCTGGGTACGGCTCTGGCTGGTAAATAACATATATTTATCTTAAATTCTCCCATAAGTTATGTATCAGCTTTTGATTCTTATGCTGTTTTGTCCTATACTTTCCTAGATTTACGCCGGTCCCTACCAGCCACCATCAACTCATGGTGTTCCTGACGATGAAAACCATCTGAATTCGTTTAATAGTTCCTGGATCCATATATTGAATTCAAAGAAGAATCCAGTCATTGGAAACGTGAAAGAAATGATTGATGAAAATAATTTCAAATTTCATTATTGGAAAGGATCATATGCGAAGGCACTGTAAACAATGAGAACATTACTTGGACTGCATTTCTTGCATATTAGCTTGTTATCGGCAAAAACAGGTTTTTGAAATTCAACAATATTTGGTCCCAAAAAGTATAATAATATTTTTAGATATAGCTATATGGTTATATTGTAAGATTTTCCAAATACATTTGCATAGAAGTGACAACCCTTTTGCCTCCCCTATCTCTTCCATATGTTTATATGGCTAAGATTTTGCAAACAGATTTACATCAGTGTGGCAAACATTTTGCCTCCCCTATTTCATTCATGTTTTTATATTGTAAGATTTTGCAAACAGATTTACATAGAATTTGGCAAAAAATTTCCTGCCCTATTTCTTTTTTGTGTTTATATTATAAGATTTTGCAAACAGATTTACATTGGACTGGCAAAAATTTGCCTGCCCTATTTCATCCATGTTTTTATATCATAAGATTTTGCAAACAGATTTACATCGGAGTGGGAAAAGTTTGCAAAGGAGTGGCAAAAATATTGCCTGCCTATTTCTTCCATGCGTTTATATTGTAGGATTTTGCAAACAGATTTACGTAGGAGTGGCAAACATTTTGCCTGCCCTATTTCATCCATGTGTTTATATTGTAAGATTTTGCAAACAGATTTACCTCGGAGTGGCAAAAATTTTGCCTGCCCTATTTCTTTCTTGTGTTTATATTATAAGATTTTGCAAACAGATTTACATCGGAGTGACAAAAATTTTGCCTGCCCTATTTATTTCGTAAATTTATATTGTAGGCTTTTGTGCGCATATTCCCATCGATTAATATTAGCTGTGTGATGTAGTTGTGTCTGATGATCTGGTTAGTATAGAAGTCTTGTGTATTAAACCATATATTGTACGTTTTATGCTAATACTTTTTTCTTGCTGATTTTGTTTGCACAATATGAATAATTTGACCGTAAAGAAAAGTCCATTCTATATTTCTGTTCTTTTGGTCTATTATGCGGAAAAACGCCACCATGGAATTTGCCAAAATAGTTTGGAACGCGTTAAGATTTATCACTAGTTGTCCTGGTATTTATTTGAAGAACAGATCAACAGAATTATTGTTCCTCAGCCAAGTCTATGTAGCATATTTGTGTTTAGCCGGAACACGTTCTATCCATTTTCTTCATTGAATATATAATACAGTAATATCCTTATTAACCCAAGAATTTGGTTAGAAGAAGTATTGTGGTCCTCCTTTGTGAAATATATTGTTACCTGCCTCGTACCCAGGCGTCTCAATCCTTCCAATTAGGCGGAGGAGCGGCTAGGCGGAAGAGCGGGGCGAGCGAGGCGCGGAGGGGCTGCTGGGAAGGCGGAGGAGCGGGGAACGCCTGGCAGATCTTGCAAGTGTTATGGCGGACAACTGCGTTTAATAGCGAACCGGAGAGCTCGAGAAATCCTTTCGATTATTCCAGAAGACCTGCTCACTTGGGAGCAATTTTAGAATACCCATCCACTTTTGAAACCGCATTTAAAGGCAGAAATACAAACCAGGTTGCTCTAAAATCTCTTTAAATATAATGTCGAAGGTTTGCTATTGTGTGTACTCAGTACTTGTTGTCGTTGTTGATAGTTATCAAAATTAAACAGGGTTTTAAAATAGAACGAAGCAATTGTATAATATGATGAACTTTGCGTAATTTGACTCCTTTTACCAACTGTCAACAGATAATTCTACAATTTAGCGGAGAGCGGAGTTGACCATCAAGGTCCATCATATGCGAGTATTAAGGCGCAAACGATCGACTAAAGTTACACGCAAGAAAATTTCCATGGCGTCGAGGACGTTTTGTTGTGATTTTTTGACAGAAATAAACAGAATGAATCGAGAGTGCATAATACACTACATATAATGCTGATAACCAAACAATAGCATTATTTACATACCTTGCAAACTTAGCTTTTTCAGCTTTATTTACATATTGAAGTGTAGACATCTGGAATTCATCAAGTGACAATGGTCCTCAGACTCCCGAATAAAGGCTCAGACAAAGGATCAAGTGTTATTTATTACAACTGGGTCGAAAAAATAGCGAAATTTGAAAAAACAGCGGTCAAATAGAACGACTTGCAAGAAACCGAACTTTCTTGCAAGAAACCGAACAAGATCTGCCAGGCGTCTCAATTTTCTCTCTCCGCCTTCCCAGCAGCCCCTCCGCGCCTCGCTCTTCCGCCTAGTGGAAGGATTGAGACGCCTGGGTACGAGGCAGTATTGTTACAACCATCAGAAAAAGCTTTAGTTTTCCCTTATAGTTATTGACGCTTACCTTCGATCGCTCGATATGTGTGATTAAGCATAGCTTAACAGTTGTATAGGATCAAAATTTGGCGTTTTCTGATTGGCTTAAGCGGACACGGACCTCTGCAAAGACAGTCCTGCTTGTTTGTAGCTAAATTAAGATCAGCGTCAACCTCGCCTGATTGGTTAAAAATTCATAAAATTGATCCTTCGACGGTGTAAAATTTATGAAATGAGAATTTATCGCGGTAATAACAACGCAAGTTAACCACCTAGTTAACTAACCATAGTTAAGAAAGTTAACTAGGTGGTTAACGCTAACTATAGTTAAAGTTAACTAGCTTTTTATACAACCGGCCCCAGGTTTACAATAATAAAGCATGAATTCAGTTTCACCATTTATGGTTTCGCACTGCTAATGAGACGTTTTTTATTAATGTTTGGGGGAAATGGAAAAGCCTCACTGGGAACTACAGTACTGCTCAGAAATAACCTAAAAATACCGCGGTAAACCTAGGTCGAACCTCGGTCGTAGTCTGGCGTGACCGCTACGCTACCCTACCGCACTTCAAATTTCACACTATTAAGAAATACGGTCATTTCCGACGTTTGGCAATCTTTTCGGTTCACTATCATCGCCAACACGTTGTTTTGGTGAAATGGGAAAGCTGTGTATTTATACAAGGAATCGAATTATTTCACAGCAGTCTTCAGGAATAAATAAATAAAAAGTACAGATATTCTTAGGCACATCAAGATCTGCAGTTAGCTTAGTTCTTTCTTGTTACAATTGGAGTGGTAGTTTACAGGATGCACCTCGAAGTGGAAGAAAGCAACTTTTAAACGAATAGTATTGCAAATACATTGATGATAAGATGACAGAGAATGACAAGTTAACATCTACGAAATTGAAAACTAATCTAAACTAATGGAAGAATGCAGTGTGTGTTTCAAATTCTACTATTTGTCCGATCAGACGAGAGAACATGTTATTGTCAATTTGTGCAGAAGCCAAACAAGCTTAAAAGATCGGCGTTTTGTCTCAAAATCACTTGAGAACAATAATAGCGTTGACAGTTGATTGTGCACATGCGAAATGGTGACTTCTAAACAAATATGGCAAACTGAAATAAAATTTGACAAACTCATTTTAGCTGCAGAACTTTTTCAGTGAATTATATTCAGTACATGGTCTATCAGAGCTAACAGTAACACCTACTTTGTTTCAGCAGTTTGCATTCTGATTATGATCTAATCCGTATAATATTCTATGATATGATAAATTATTGTGGTGAACAATCCGTTTTCAAAAGTTAGCATTTACATATTTGGAGAACGTTTTTAAAATTTCACTGCAGTGTAAATGAGACATGAAAAAGCTTCATCTATGTGGATAACTTCGCCCGAAACAGCACTAGAATACAATTATTGAATATATTCATATGTTCCTCATGTTGTCCCCAAGTCTACTCAAACCTGTCAGGTGGTATTTTGATTTGCAATGCTTTTAGTTTCTTCAACAAAGGCATTTGAATCTGTTCAAATCTAATGTTTAATGAATTTTTGACTTCCTATTAACTTAAGATTTTCACTGGCAGTTAATTCGATTGGAAAACTCGATCTGCTCAAGAAATGTGTCGATTTCTTTTGTCTTGAAAAGTCAAATCAATCCGTCATTGCAAGCCGATCGAATAAACACAGCAATGGTTGAAACTTCATGCCAATAATAGGTCTAACAATTTCGAGAGAAGGCCTTCGTCAGAGATGTGTAGCCTGTGTACAGCCTGAATATAGACCTTGGGGTCGGCTGTTCAAAGCCTGGATAAGTTATCCGGTGGATAACTCGTATCCAACGGATAAAAAGTGGTTGTTCAAAGCGTGGATAGCGAGGAGGATAACTATCCGATGGATAAGTTGTTTTCCGGACTGTTGCTATGGTAACACGTATCTTTTCCCCGCGATACTCGCGCGCGTTATTTAAAGGTCTTTAAAAACAACAACAATGGCGGAAAACAAAAAAGGCGAAAGCTAAACCTCACCGCTGCAGAATGTAATGTTATCGTGGAAGAAGCCGAAAAAATATCGAAATAATTGAAAGCAAATTTTCGAATACAGTTACGAATAAAAATTTAAATCAGTGTGGGATGAAATAACTGTAAATTCACTTGGGGTGTGTTTACGAAGCGTCGCGGAGGTTAAAGACAAGTGGAGAGGGATGGTCAGTTCCGCCACACAGTAACTACATGGATGTAAGAAGAATGACTGGAGGAGGAAAGAGACCTGTTTCACCTAAGGCGGCAACACGCCAAATTATCTAGGTTTTCGGCGAAAACCCGTCGTTCTCTGGAATACCCGGTGGACTCGATTCAGGTAAAGATATTTTCAAATTTGCCGCTTTTAAGACATGTCTGCTTGACCTTCATAATAAACTTTTTGGCAAGTTTAGGCTATTATTTTTATGAATAGAAATAGCAAATTTTTATCAACAAAACATAGTCTTGACATAATTTAGCATTACCATAGTATTGTGAGCAGTAAGCTTTTCCTACTTATAATAACTTGTATCTTAAAGGGAAGAAATCTACTATTGTCTATTGATGCTGCCAGCATGTCACCAGAATGGACTGAAGGTGAATACATCACAGAGCCAGAGGTGGTAAATGTTTCTGAAGATGTCCATGTAGTCCTCCTAGACTACACTGCAGGGATAAATGATGATAATATGACAATCACTGACACAAGTGATTCATTTATAACACCTCTCCAACCAGTCACCTCTTGTCAACCTGCAGCCTCCTCAGAAAATGGGATGTCCACACCTGCAAAAAAGCAGAAAACAAACACAGGGCAGACACGGAAGAAATTGGTATTGCAGGAGATGAACGACCTGCACCTCACCATGCTGAAAAAAGAAAACATTAAACTAGATATGGAGATTGAGAATTTACATCTTCAAAGAAAAAAATTACAACATGAAATTAAAAAACTGGAAACCTTAATTGGTTCCTCTTAGGTTTTTCTTATTTATGTTGCTCAGTGTGACTGTACTGAAAAAGATTGTAGTTGCACATTTAACAACAATTTTTGAGCCTAAATTAGATAAACTCAGAGCTCTGTATACAATGTTTGATATGTTAACATAAATTAAGTTCGTAAAAACTTACTTTGTGCCAGTTTTAGTATCAACTCAATACTTATTACTCCAGGATAGAATGTTTGGTGCACAATAAAGAAACATGGTTAAATGTACAAGTTGCCATCCTTTTCAGTATGGTTATTGAAAATTGTTTTAACTGTTAAATAATACTTGCAAAAAATAATTAATTTAAATATATTTTGTGCATGTATTAATAAACTTTTCTTGAAATTGTATTCAATTATTTTTATAAAAGATGTATATTCTACATGAATATATTTAAACAACAGTGATTGATTATTCAATTAAATTTACCAAAATTTATATGGAGTGCTGGGTAGGTAGTGTGTAATCAAAGTATCACGATGAGAAAGGTAGTGAACCGCCAAAATATAGGAATGAAACACTGACATTTTAAGAAGATACACCTTCATTGGAGTAAAATATATTTCATATTTGAAAAAGTATTTCTCTTTTTTTTTTGGTGAAGCAGCTTTGTTCAAAACATCATTGTTTCCTACTTTGGTAGTTCCTACATTACCTGTATATACAAGCTAGTACATTTGCTTTTTATAAATATACTAATAAACCATTAGTACTTTCAAAATGTGTCTTCAAATGATTGATTACAAAATTCTACACTACAACTGCTGCAAATTTTGATGTACTGAGAATTTATATTAATAATTTTTTTGAATAAAACACAAATTATATAAATAATGTACTGAAAAGATAAACCAGGTTGAAACATGCAGTTATCATTGATCACCACTATACATCATCTCCGGAATGTTATCACCATCAATGTTATTTATTTTTTCTATACCAAAAAAATTACCCAACGGTAATACGAGGAGGGTCGACTGCTTACCTTCAATTCAAACGTTTCAACTTCGAGAATTGTTCGAACAGCAAGGTCCAGCAGGAATAGGATTTGATCGATTTTTTATACGAAGTTTCACATGGATTAACCCATAGGAAACAATTGATCACAGCTATTTTCAATGAAAGCAAAGCTTAATAAATCCTTGTGCTATAAAATAATATTCCTGGCCCCGTTAATAGATGAGCAATCAAAATAAATAAGACCCAAGAGATTTCATCAGATAACATGATTTATATGTAATATAATAGTTTTTAACATTACATTTCCAAACATTTGTTACATGTAAATATTTAAATGTACTCTATTTACATCAATATACTGCCATTGATAATGTTGTGAAAATACTGTAATTCAATGAAACCGAACTCAAATTAAAGAAGTTTTAACAAATCTTCAGATGTGGTAATAAATAATCAAAATAGAAATTTGTTGGTTCTGGTACCATTATTATTTCCCATAGTTCATTGTCGAAATAAACTCTCTCCACATATATATGTTTCTTTGTATAAACAACAAAGTCTGACCAATGGAAATGTAGTGTTGCCATGGATCCCTGCAGCTGGTAATAGTAAGTATGTTTCCTTTTTAAATATACTTTACTACAAGAGATGCCAAGAAAAAAAATTGGGATCTGCGCAAGCTTCTTCAATTGTGTTCTATATCTTGAATATGGGCATTTGACTTCCCCAAGACCAAGAGGTGATGCCTGTATCTGCATATCACGAATTAGAAAGTCAGGACTGGCAGCCAACCAAGGAAATATTCGGTTGACAATTAAACCACATGATGAGCATACAGTCACATGGTGTTCGTAGTTCTGTTTTAATTGAAGGTATTGCTTCACTGCCTCTGCTTCATTATCTTTACCACTTCGACTTTTATGATGCTGGGTTTCCAAGTAAGGATTTTGGATAGATAGACTTCCTTCTCTTTAGAACTGCACCAAAGTTTGATGCAGTAATCCGTAGTTTCCTTTCTTCATACCACCTATCGCATGATGACTGTCCTCTGGTGTTTCTTTCAATTTCCAATACATGTTCAGAGGTAGCATATAACTCTTCTACAAATTTATATTTTCAACATTCACATATGACCAGTTAACAGCAGATTCTTCTAAGCTTCCTAATACTTGGTCTCGAACATTGCAGTCATTTAGTTCAAATGTGTTTTCCTTTGATTGAATACATCTTTTCTTTGATGGAAGGCTGTTATGAACTTTTTCAAATGGAAATGGCTGACAATCATTTGATACTACCACTTGTCTTAAATACTCAGCTTTTCCTGTTTGTTCCAATTTATTGGCAAACTCATTTATTTTACTCTGGGATGGCTGTCTAGAAAAGTGTGTATGGGGGTTGTAGTTAGCTCTTTGTCTCTTCTCACTTGTGCATTTCCTGTCATTTATATCTTTCTCATATGATGCTTTTTCAAAATTGATGTCTTCATACAGTACTGGCGGCTCCCCCTCCTCTACCTCATTATTTATAGGAACATGCCACTGTTGTAGAACATGGGTGCATGTAACATAATCATGGACCTACTGTATATAATCAATAACCTGGAACAGTAGGGCAGCAACCTCCTTTACATAAACAATGGCCATGAACAACTTCACCAGTTGCTTGGTTCAGGTGAACATAGACAACCTAGGTCTTCTTCTTCATTGTGGCACTGACACATGCTTTAACTAAGTATAAACTTACAACTAGGAGTTACTATCGCAAGGAAAGTGCTGCCTTTTTGCCACATGAACTGAATGCAAAATTAACTTGTACAAATACAAAGCCACACTGTATGTATCAATTTATTTTGTAGTCAAAATTGAGATTACAACACTCGGTTTGAAAAGTGTACAAAAACTACTTCCAGTTCACAAATCACAAACCAACACATTGGAGTGGGTTATTGTCAACACTGAATTTTTGGTACCAACCATAATGGATTTGAAGTTCTAAACATCAATAGAAATATGCTATCAGAAATAGAATAGTTTGGAATTCAGAATGACACATGTCTATAAATCATTGTCATGTCATTTGTTGACTATTCTTGTTTAATAGATGTACTGTAGATGCTGCATCTGGAATTTTTACTTTTTGGTAATCAAATGTTTCCTAACAGTCTTTTCTTTGCCCCATATATGCAGATATTTCGTAAATCATATCTGTCCAGTGATAATACAGCAAATCCATAACATGTACAGTAAATTGTCCAATCCAAAACAACTCTGAAGCACATTACACAGGATTCCTCACGACAAATATATCATTTTGTATATAGAAGATTTCATTCCATTACAGATGATGAAGTATATCCATATAAAACTTTTTGGTAATCAAATGTTTCCTAACAGTCTTTTCTTTGGTTGAAGCCAACAAAATATATGTTTAAAAATCTGAGAGTGAAAATAGACAACTATACCAAGGAACTGTACGTAAATACAACAAGACTGATTTGGAATCGAAGCGGCTCCTGATTTTGAGGAAGAATTAGCCGAAGTAGAGGCAACTGTGATGGAGATGACCACAAAAGAAGCGTTGATTTCCATCATTGGAATAAAAAATGTTTCTAGCTACTATGCATGTATTGCATGTGGCAAAAAAGCAGAAGTAACAGGTAAAATATTGAAATGTGATGCATGTAAAATGAAACAGAAAGTAATATATATACCTTTCTACGGTATATATACTGATGTCTTTCTGACTAGACTAGTAGACCTTCAACTGAAAGACAGTTAAATAAGATTACAAGTATTTATGATTTGGACGTATTTAATCTGAATATACGATCAAATTCTAATATTAACCCTGATCAAAATGCGATGAACAACCATATTCATTGCAAATACTATTCTCCGGAGAGTTTTACTAAAATCAAAAAGGGCAATCATCGTTTATCAAACAATCATTTCTCTCTATTTCATAATAATGTAAGTAGTTTGAGAAAAAACTTAGAACATTTACAAGTTCAAATATTGGATGAATTGGAATTTCCTTTTGTGTTATTGGCATAACAGAGACCCGTATCAAAGATACCAACTTAGATGGTTTTAATTACAACATTCCTGACTACTCATTTGAATTTGTTCCAACGCCTCTAGCTGCTGGAGGGGTTGGAATGTATATTAATAATGAATTTAGTTATGCTGTTATTGAAAAATCTGCTAATATAGCTTATCAAGCGCTTTGGATTGAAATTATCATTCCCAACAAGAAAAATATTATATGTTGTGTCGTATACAGACAACACAATTCACCTGAGACATTCCAGGTGTATTTTGAACAAAAATTAGAGCAACACACATCAACAGGCAAATATGTGTTTATCATGGGTGACTTCAACATAGATCTATTAAAAATTGATAGGTGTAATTATGCACATAATTTTTTATTATATTTACAAAGCTGTTCAATGATCCCTAGCATCGATAAACCTTCGCGCGTCCATGGGGAATCAGCCACACTAATTGATAACATATTTATTAATAACCCTTCCAATGTGTTAGTTAGTGGAAACATAACATCTGATGTAAGTGATCATTTTTCACAATTCTGTATCCTAGATTCTATTACCGTCAGACAAAACATCCAAAAACGTAAATATCGTGACTATTCATCATTCTCTGATACTCTATTTAACCAAGAACTTTCAGAGATAAACTGGGATTTTGTCGTAACGGAACCAGAGAATAATCCTAACAAGTTATTTTCGACTTTTTTTAATGAAGTAAATAAATTAATAAATAAACATGCTCCTATCAAGACCATTTCTAAGCGTAAAGCGAAACAACTATCCAAACCATGGGTAAATAGAGGAATAAGGGCATCTATAAAAGTTAAAAATAAATTATTTCACACAAATAGTTTAACTCAGTACAAAATATATAGAAACTATATTGTTACTTTACTCCGAGCCAGCAAAAAATTATACTATGAAAAATACTTCAACTTGAATTACACAAATATGAGTAAGAAATGGGAAGGAATAAGGGAAATTTTGGGACGTAGCCGCAATAATAAAAATAATATTGGTGCCATGCCTCAAGATCCTACTTCTCGATTAACATTTGATCCTAACAATATATCTAATATCTTGAATAAACATTTTGCTACATGTGGTCAACGATTAGTCGCCAAAATGCCACATTCTGAAAAACATTCTGACTACCTCCTACATACTAATAGCCCTAACTACACATCTCAACCAGATTCATTTGTTTTCATTCCGCTAACTGAAAGAGATATTGAACTCGAAATCATCACACTACCAACAAAAAAGGCTGAGGGTCTATATTCATGCCCTTCGAGGATTATTAAATGTGCAAAACACATTCTGAGCAAACCTTTGGCAGATATTTTTAATCGGTCGATTGAAACTGGAATTTATCCTAATAAACTCAAAATTGCTAAAATTATTCCAATTTACAAAACGGAGGACGAAACTGAACCGAACAATTACCGACCCATATCTCTTTTATCGGTATTTAATAAATTTTTTAAAAAGATTATGTACAAACGTTTAGACAATTACCTAAATATGAAAAATATTTTGTGTCCCTCACAATATGGTTTCCGTCAACAACATTCTACACAGCATGCCATTCTCGATATTGTTAATAAAATCCAAACTAACATGGACAATAAACTTTATTCCTGCGGTATATTTATAGACTTGAAGAAAGCCTTTGATACGGTAGATCACGATATACTGTTGGGTAAACTAAGTCATGGTATTAGGGGAGTGGTAAATGACTGGTTCTCTTCCTACTTAAAACATCGCTCTCAAACAACTCTGATTGGAAACTGTGTATCTGATAGAGAAACCACTTCATGTGGAGTACCTCAAGGATCAGTCCTCGGGCCTCTACTTTTCTTAATATACATAAACGATATTTCTGAGTCATCCAACGTTTTAAATTTTTTTCTTTTTGCGGATGATACCAATCTACTATATGCTAATAATAACTTGAAAACACTTGAATCTGTTGTAAATTCTGAACTGAATAATGTTTGCAACTGGCTTAAAGTTAATAAACTCACGCTTAATATAAAAAAATCAAATTTTGTTATTTTTCGCCCACATCAGAAATCAGTAAATTATCGTCCAGTAATTAACATGTATGATAATAATTCTAAACAATACACACCTCTCGAATGCAAAGAATATATAAAGTATCTTGGTATCATTATTGATTGCAACTTAAGTTGGAAGCATCACATTGACTATATTGCATTAAAGATTAGTAAAAACGTTGGGATTATCTCAAAATTGCGACATTTTATTCCAAATCACACCTTACTAGATATATATAGGTCTTTAATTTTACCTTATCTTTCGTATGGATTGGCTGCATGGGGAAATGCTCCCAAGGTTCACATTAAGAAACTTCTTATATTACAAAAACGCGCTTTACGTCTGATGTATTTTAAGTCATTTGATGATCACGCAATTCCCTTATTTGTTTCTTCAAATTCTCTTCCTATTAATGATGTATATCAAAGAATCTGTTAACGTGTTATACGATATATCAACTGGAGACTCACCAGCAGCTCTACAAGAACTTTTCAAAAAAACATCTACGGTTCATAATTATAATACAAGAGCGGCGAAGAAAGATCATTTTTATATCAAATATTCTCGCCTAGAGCTTCAGAAACGTTCGTTTTCTCGATTTGGTGCGGAAATTTGGAATAGCATTGATCAGAGCCTTCGCTCAAAAAGTAAAAAGATATTTAAATATAATGTGCCAGGCCCTCTTTACAATTCTTATGACTGAGAATGACTATGTTGATGTACCCATGATAATAGCAAGATTGCCAATTGTAACTATGTTGGTTTAAATTACCTTATATCCTTTAGAGTCGATATGAACATCTCTATTGAGATAGTATACTAGATTGTGTATTGTCTCAATGGGGATGTTTCAGTTGCTTAGTCTTTTCTCTGTAATGCTACATCTGTAATACTGTATTTAATTTACAATATATTTCATAATCAATTAACTTTATATACTTTCCTCCTTTGGTTTGTAAAAATATTTTCTAAACTTACATTAATATACGTTTAAATTCATTGCCTGCCACGATTAGCTTGACTACTAGCAGGTAATGCAATGTTTAATTTTTCTTTGTAAATTTTGTAATCATTAAAATCATCATTAATTCATTAATTCAACAGAAAGTAATACCTGAATGCAAGCAATGGTATGTAAAATTGTTTGTGGAAAATGTAAGTAGCAAGGAAAAGTTTAACTTGATGGTATTCAATCGGCATCTGTCAAAAATATTTGAAGCAAATGGGAAAACATTGAATGATCTAACAGAAGATGAGATCACCGACACCCTTCTTGAGGTGGAAAATGTTAGCATAACCTATAATATAACCGACAACAAACTCCTTCAGGTGAACATGTAACTATCCTGATGATACTAAATGAACTTTTTTATATAATCATCTTAAATTAAAAAACGTTTATGAAATTTGTTATTGTTCTTAGTTCCAGTTAATGTCGTTTTAAGTTGTTGACATCTTGTTCCAGAATCCACACTTCTAGTCCTATGTGACAATACTAAATGAACTTTGTTACAAAGTCATCTTAGATTTATGAAATTTGTTGAACTCTGAATATATAAACTAAACTTACAGATATAATCACTTTGACATTGATATTAAAATCATCATAAGTCATCTTAGATTTATGAAATTTGTTGAACTCTGAATATATAAACTAAACTTACAGATATAATCAATTTGACATGATATTAAAATCATCATAAATCTCGATATTTATAATGAACCCTGTTTCCCTCGATATTTATAATGAACCCTGTTTCCCTCGATATTCGCAACTTTATTAAACCGGTTCACCACATCGATAAATGAACTCTGAATATATAAACTAAACTTACAGATATAATCACTTTATCTACTGAAAATTTCGGGTAAAACACTTTAAGACAACACTTTAAGACACATCTTATTCTTTGAGGCGAATTGAAGACATTTTGTTGAACAACCATCTTATTCTTTGAGGCGAATTGAAGACATTTTGTTGAACAACCCCCTCATTTTACAAACGAACTTGAATAATTAATGAGCCCCCTGGAAATGGACCGACATCTCCACTCACTAAGAGCAGTTTGACATCATGTCGACTATCCATAACTCGGCCGGGGACTGGACACGAAAACGCAAGAACGTCATGTAACGTCAAGAATAGGGTGCTGCCTCCCTACGGGTCGGCAGCAATTACACGTACCCCCCTTACAATTCCACTTCACATAAATTTGACCAAGGTAAAAAAAATCCTAGATCCACCCTGCATTTATTATATAATAGACAGTGTTTTATTGATGGTTTTGCCACTAATAAAACATGTGCGATCACACATGGTAATTTATAGTAATCACGTGTTATCGTGTTTTGTAAAATGTTGTAACTTGTGCTCTTTTTGTTGATTATATAATAAACAGAAAAATACATGGATGCGCAGAAATATGAAATGTATTTCTCGTGTTGACCAGGATATCTCACTCGTTCCATATCCTGGTCAACACTCGAAATAAATTTCATATTTACGCACATCCAATTTTATATAATAATTTTTTATTTCTACCAAAAAGAAATGTAATATATTTTGTCATTCGAAAATGTCATCTTCATTGCCTTTTCCCGTGCTAAAGATCACAGGAACTGACGTCAGAGTGGCGCCAGGGAGCAGCGTTATTCAACAGTAAATACAACATGAAATTTTCGAAAGACAAGATATAGGGTCGGCACTATATCATATTCGAGATATGTACAAATGTGCATCTGCTAGCTTACAGTACAGCGGACAACTTTGGCAGGACGATCGTTAGGTACGGGGAAAATACTGCCGGGTTTAGGGTTAGAAAACCCAGTAGGCGGGCAGCTCGAGAATATTGCGTACATAGGCGCCAACCACTACTTCACTTGTATTTCCGTACCGCTTAATGAGCAAATCCTTTGCCTTGTCATAACCTTCTTCGGTGAACGGAAGTTCATCGATTAAATTACGCACTTTCATATTGACAAATTCTTTCAGGTATGAAAAGCTCGTGAGCGCGGGTGCTGTTGACTTGTGAATTTGTGTTTCGAATTGTCCCCAGAACCGCAGCCAGTCTTGGGATGTTGAACTTTTTAATTTCAAGTTTTGGCATTCTTATAGCCCCACTGTTGCCGCCTGATTGCGTGCTTCGATGGTGCGTGCTTCGATGGTGCGTGTTGTTGTAGTTCGAGCCGCTTTTTTTCGAATTCCAATTGTTCAGCGTGAGCTCTCTCGGTGGCTTCTCGTTGAACACAGAGTTTATTTTCTTCAAGTTCCATCGCCTGTTTGTGATCTTGAAATGCGGTGGCGTGTTTTAAATCGCGATCGATTATTTGGATTTGATTTGTCAGCTCCTTGATACACTGATCTGCCTTGTTGATAGTTGATTCTGTCTCGGTCGCCCATTCTCTTACAACCTCTTCTGTTTCTGCTTTGGCTAACTTCTTCTCCTCTATCGTTTCTTTAAGCGTAGTAATTGCTTCGGTCATGTTTTCTAATGATGTTATTTGGCGTTATGTGCCCAATCGGTCTTTCTTCTCCAGGGCTTCATTGGTTTTCCCGATTCGAAAATTAAGCGTTTTAAGTTTTGCGTTAAGCTCTGTCGATAGTTTCTCCATCGTGAGTTGCTATTTACTTGCTATTTACGATCCTTAGATCCCGTCGGAGGTGCCACTGTGTCGAAAATGTGGTAGAACACGCTTCCTAAAATATCTCACCGGTTAGTTCACTGAATGTCACAACGCAAAACCTTTTACCCATCCTTTATTTAACTCACTCCCTTTCGGTCTAGACTCACACAGTTCTCTATAACACCGTATACTATTACAATACGCCGGAGTGATTACAGACTTCTGGCAATTGTGCGTCGCATGATATAACATATCATAGTCCCCATATCCTGATTAACTTATTGTCGGACAGTTTCCAACAATCCAACCCCGTCGTGAGAGAAAGAGATGTGAAAAAGATTCATGAGTTTTATGAAACACTGCTGTTTAATGTCGAATCCTTACGGACATTACAAAGTCTTAACAAACTCGACGCAGCGGTGAGATTTACACTCGACAAGCTACAAGTGATAAAGAACGAGCTGGCGATGGCTAATGACAACTGGAGTGAGTGGACCTTCGTCCAGTTTTTAGAAGCGTTAGAAAATTAATTAACGAAAAACAATCCAATTCAAGACAACCGTAGCCCGAGGAATTACATGTATAGCCACAAAAATCGCGATCATTTTTCTCAGAAGAAATGAGTCAAATGACACCGGAAATCAGCCGATCAGGGGTTGTTTGTATTGTGCAAGTGAAGATCACAAGGCAAATAACTGTGAGAAGGTCGTCAAACCAGCTGACAGAAAGAAAATTCTCGCAGAGAAGCGCTTGTGCTTTAAGTGTACTGGCGCTAAACACAGAGCAGGGAACTGCCAAAGTAAGAACACGTGTCAAATTTGCCAGGGAAAACATCATACCTTAATCTTTGACAAGTCTGCAAACCCTCGTGAACCAGGGATAACAGCCAATCACGTGAGAGAATCAACAGTGGTACATCCGGTAGTGGTTGTGAAGATAGATGGTCACAAATTTAGAGCTCTACTTGACAGTGGTGCTAGTCACTCCTACGCGTCGTACACCGCCATCAAATTGATTAACACCAAACTTTAAGTCAACATGACTTAGACAAATCGCTATGTTAACTCGTGTCGCGACGCGAACGATGCAAGTCTACGAAGTCACAGTATGTTCCATCACCGGTGAATTTAAACTCGATGTGAACATTACCAAGGTTGAAAAGAGAGAGCTGTTGAGTTTGGAAAATCCTCACTACCAAGAAGTTCTCAGCGAACATGCACACCTACATGGTCTACATGGATCACGATGACGAGAAGGACCAGTTGCCGGTTCACATAATCCTGGGGGCCAACGACTTTGCCAAGATACGTACGGGATGAATACGCATGGGCCGTCGAGGAGATCCAGTGGCCTAATTCACCAGGCTTGGATGGGCCGTAATGTCGCCAGGAGCAGACCAGGAAGTATCACCTGAGTGTGTAGCAGTCAGCGCTACAACCGATTACGATAACCTATGTGCACCTGACGTAGTTGGTCTTGTAGACGCAACCGTAGACCAGGGCGACGTATACGGAGAGTTTAAAGAGCAACTAACAAGATCTGAGGAAGATGGTACGAGACAGCGCTACCATGGAAAGGGAATCACCCACCTCTGCCGAGTAATCGTAAAGGAAGTGTTCGTCGTCTGAATTCTCTGCTACGTAAGCTGCGACGAACTGACACGCTTACCGAGTATGACGCTCTGATCCACGAACAGTTAAAAGAAGGAGTGGTTGAAAGAGCACCAGGAAATAATTTTACATGCTTCATTGAGCAGTAGTTAGAGGGAGTGCCGAATCGACTATGTTGAGAGTCTATGACGCTTCAGCTCGTGCATACGACAACGCACCGTCACTCAACGAATGTCTACACACTGGACCTTCTTTAAATAACCAGCTGTGGAGTGTCATCACCCAAAACCGTTTTCATGCCGTCGCCGTAGCTGGCGATCTCCAGAAGGCCTTCCTACAAGTGCGCGTTCGTGAGATTGAATGAGACGCCTTGCGTTTCCACTGGATCACAAACCCGCAGTCAACCGAGATGGAAACGCTGCGATTCACTAGAGTGGTGGTTGGTCTGGCAGCGTCCCCTTTTCCCTGAATGGGGTGATCCAACAACAACTGGAAAGTGTGGAATCTCGCTAAGCCAAGAACATGATATCATATCTGGAGGACCGACTCTGATCGAAACTAAGCAGTTGAAGAAAGACGCGGTTGAAATATTCGACGACGCCAAGTTCAAGCTACATATGTGGCATTCAAACGAGCCAGAACTTGAGACCGATTGTGACGATGGAGAGCCTTCGTTTGCAAAACAACAGCTTGGTGTACCCTCAGCCCAGGGGGAGTGCAAACTTCTGGGCCTTAAGTGGGACAAGATCGCTGACACCTTACACGTCTCCTTTCCGAGTGAACCTGCAACGTTAACAAGACGCGGAATCCTCGCTTATCTGGCGAAGATTTATGATCCACTGGGACTTGTTTCACCAGAACTGTTAACAGGAAAGATAATCTACCGTGAAGCTTGTGAGCTGAAGACCACTTGGGACGTACCTTTACCAGACCCGTTGGCCAACCGATGGTTGAAATGGGAGCGAGAATTGCCAAAAACCGTGTCCGTCCCACGATAGAAGGATCAAAAAGCAACGTCGCTATGAACGCTTGGTATCACAAGCTACCAAGAGCCAATAGAGGAAGTAAAGTTGCATGCATTTGGAGATGCAAGTGGTCGCGGAGTGAGCGCGGTAGTATACGCCGTCGTAAAACAAGCCTCTGGTATGACACAAGGTATCGTTGCAGCCAAATCGGGGTTAACCATTCCACGTTTGGAACTTGTAGCAGGACATATGGCGCTCAACTTATCCGTGAATGTGTGCAAGGCTTTAGAAGGCTTCAACCTGGCCGAAGATATCCAGTGTTGGCTGGACAGCACTGTAGCCCTGCATTGGCTTAACGACCAGGGTGAATACCGTCAATTCGTAGCGAATAGGGTGAGAAAGATGCAGAGTAAACCGAACACACTGTGGCGACACGTTGCTACATCCGACAATCCACCTGACTTGGGCAGTCGTGGAGGCAGTGTGGTAGGAGCGGAACTGTGGTGGAACGGACCATCGTGGTTGGCCGACCCGCACCAATGGCCAGCAGAAATGGTGACGCAACCAATCGAAGAGAGCAAAGCAGAGAGGAAGGTTCGACGAGAACTTTTCGCGGTTGTAGTTGAGATAAGCAATGATCTCGACATCTTTCTCGATAAGTTCGGCTTGCGTAAAGCCATGAGGGTTTTTGCACGTGTCTCGCGATTCATGCATAACTCTCGACACCCTTCCGAGCGAATCAAGGGGAGAGTCCTAACCACAGAAGAAGTAACAAGTCAAGAATTGTGGTGGGTCAAGAGAGCGCAACGACAGTGGATGGATGTGACTACATTTGACGAAGACCATAAACAACTGAACCTGCAGTTAAGCTCCGAAGGTGGTGTATGGGAATGCCGAGGGCGAATTCAGGTTGAGTACCCTATATACTTACCTGACTCTGTCCTGTTCACCGCAAAGCTGGTACAACGTGAGCACGTGACAACACTGCACGGCGGAATTGGTCTAACCATGGCAAAGGTACGAGAGAAGTAGGGTACCTCGTTTACGCAAATTAGCGAAGAAGATAATTAAGAACTGTTGGGGTTGTAAAAGGTTCCAAGCAGTCGCGGCGAAATGCCCTCCCGGTCAGCTACCAAGAGCAAGAACGGAAGGGACCACGCCATTTGACATCATCGGTGTCGATTTTGCTGGTCCAGTAAGGTATCTCAGTAAAGGAAAGGAGAAAAAGGCCTACATCGTGTTGTACGCCTGCAGCCTGATCCGTGGTATGTTCCTAGAGCTATTGCCTAGTCTGGAGACGAAGGAATTCATCAAGAGCTTGAAGCTACTAATAGCGAGGAGGGGGAGAGCGTCCATAATTTACTCGGATAACGGATCCACCTTTGTAGCAGCAGCAAGGTGGTTAAAGGAAGTTCGCAAGGATGAAGAGTTCAACGAATTTCTTTGCGACCATTCAATTTCGTGGAGATTCAATATCAGTCGAGCCCCATGGTGGGGAAGCCAATTTGAACGCCTAATTGGTCTGATGAAGGCGGCCTTCTACAAGACTGTAGGAGGTGGAATTCTCGTGTGGGATGAGCTGACCGAAGTTCTGCTCAACGGTCGGTTATTGATTGTGACTTCAATATCTATATTGAAGTCACAATCAATAACCGACCGTTGAATTATCTCGAGGAAGACATCCAACTGCCAACGCTGACCTCCCTGCTTTTCCTTAACTCCAACTACTTGCCAGAATCCGAGCCGTACCACCAAGAAGAGAAAGACCTGAGAAAAAGAGCCAAATTTCTGAAAACAACAAAGGAAGTAATGTGGAGACGATGGACGACTGAATATTTGAGAGCGTTGCGAGAACACCACCGGTTGAAGCATTCAAGCCATGGTCACCAAATTACAATCGGAATCATTGGCCGCTGGGCGTTGTGGAGAGTGTCATCGTTGGACGAGATGGCGTGATTCGTGCCGCTCGACTTCGAACTGGAAAACATGGTCTGGAAAGAGCAGTCCAACAGTTGTATCCGTTGGAGTTGTCGTGCGATATGCCTTTGGATGCAGTCGAGAGAGCAAAGGAACCGACACCTCTGAATCCTAAGGCGAACGAGTTTAATCCAAGACCAAGTCGTGATGCTGCAATAGCGGCAAGATTGCGTTTGCAAAATGTACTGAATGATGAACAGCTAGACTGATTTAGTAACATTGAACTATAACAGCATTTTTTACTATTTGTTTTGTTATTTGTTAAGTTGTTGAACCCGTTTCATGCATATGACCCGTCTACGAGTCATATGGGGGAGTGTGTTGGAAACAATAAGTTAATCAGGCTATGGGGACTATGATATATTATATCACGCGACGCACAATTGCCGGAAGTCTGTAATCACTCTGGCGTATTGTAATAGTATATGGTGTTATAGAGAAATGTGTGAGTCTAGACCGAAAGAGAGTGAGTTAAATAAAGGATGGGTGAAAGGTTTTGCGTTGTGACATTCAGTGAACTAAACGGTGAGATATTTTAGGAAGCGTGTTCTACCACGTTTTCGACATAGTGACACCAATGTTAAGTTAGACACAGCTGCTGTGACACCTAATACTTAGTTGATCCCCAGAAGTATGGTTTTGTTAAAGGACCCATTGTTGGTTATAATAACGAACTTCGTCTGAAACTGGGATGACATTTGGGTATAACGACAGGTTGAACTGTCGAGGGTTGAACTATCGAGCGTCAAAAGTGAAGCACAAAAAAGTCCATCAACAAACAGGACTTCACTTGGAGGCTCTAGTTGTGCCACATGTGAAGAAAACAGTGGTCACCACCACCACCACCGCGAGTAAGTCAGACAATCACACGACAACGTTAACGATACTCTTAGGAGTCTCGGCAGTCTCTGGTTATCTAATAAGCGAATATGTGTTGAAGTAATGAGTCTAATCTATGGGTTCGAATCCGGTTGACTACGAGACCACTAAAATACTAAAAAGGACAAAAAGACACATGGACGAAGATTCCAAATTAAGTGTGAGTGGTGGAAAAATGTCTGGGGACATAGATATGGCACTTTGGGCAGTCAAAAACGTAGCGAACCCAATCGATGACCTAGACGCCGTTAGTAAAAGAGTCTTAGAACAATTGTATTACCGTTTTACTTTAAAACGAGGTACCATAACGTTGTATTCGACTTCAACACCAACGCGCACGCTGTAAAAAACGTAGACTTTCACACCAATAGTTCCAAAGTGAAACCCATTGGTGACAACACAAGTATGCTGTACAAAACGACCCAACTTATGGTCCTGTTGTTGGTGCTAATGGTAGGTATCTGTCCCCTGAGTTAACCCCATTTCCACTTTAATTAGGCCTTCATTTTAACTGCCGAACTTTACAATGGTGTGATGTGTCTGTTTTTGTGGTAACCCGGTTACAAAGTCGCGCCACAGGATGAAATTGGGAAACTATTCTGTCAAACGATGATGGTGGTTGGGACAAGTTCATAGGGTACAAGACCGGTATGGCTAATGGACTTGCATATGGTGGTAGCAACCCAGCAATGGAGAACGTGTGTACGATTCCAAGTTCAATACACTTTCAAATGAACAATTCACACGTCAGAGTCAACAACATAAAGTCAACTGATTCAGACTTCACAGCGAATTACAAAAAGATAGGTACACCTTATGGAACGATCTTTGGAATACATCGACCAAGAATACTACTCGCACCTTATTCGTACCTGTCGTTGATAGAATTCTATGGTATTCGGATCGTGAGTGGTATACATGACCAACCGAGACATCATAGTAACAGGCTCCAACTGATGAAGGAATATGGTATAACGTAGTATGGGAGCGTGTGTGACTAGAGACCATGAAATATTCAAGATAAATAAAACAACTGATCACATGTTTAAGGCCGGTGGGTCATTTGGTCGCAGGAATGTAAGCCTCGAACTTCATGCTGAGATTGGTTTGAGGTCAAGAAAGACTTATAGTGAACCCATTGTATTACCAGAGTCCAGACGCTGCTGACATTGTGCCGGAAGTGGCAGACACGCCCTAAGTTATGTCTCGGTTCGCCAAGTTGATTCATAACGTGAGAGACTTTGCAAGTCGAAGGGGTCATCACGGGGACTATAGTAATGTCCGCACTTCGACTATTCGACTTTGACAGTCACCAAGTCGCAACGGTCATGAATAACGGCAATGTCTGGTTCAAAGCGAAAGACGTCGCGAGCGCTCTCGGTTATGCTCGACCAAAGGATGCAGTACACTCCCATGTCGAATCTGAATGTAAAATGAGGAGTGGTGATTTGGCGCCCCTGCTAAAATCAAATCCACAGACCGTATTTATCAACGAACCTGGGGTTTATTCGTTGATATTCTCGAGTAAAATGGAACGTGCAAAACACTTTAGAAAATGGGTGTACTCAGGTCTTGCCAAGCATCAGAAAGACTGGGACCTTCACACTTCTTAAGAATAACCAATTCAAGATGATCACTGAGTTTCATTTGCACACGAAAGTCGTTGAATTCATTAGGAAGTACCATCCAGAAGCTATTTTGATAGCTTGGCTTGGTGAGAATCAAGACACTCCAGATAAAAGGATAAATTCGTGGAAAAAAGGTTACCAACGTGGGACACCTGACTTAATTATTGCCAACGCACACAAAAGGTACACTGGACTCGCGATCGAGTTCAAGAACCCACCTGGGATCAGGTAAATGTTCCGAAGACCAAAATAAACTGATGCTTAGGTACAAATTCGCTGGGTATCTAACGTTGTTGTGCGAATCGTACGATTCTGCTATTAATGTGATAGTAAATTATTTCTTTGACATCAGGTTTAAATGCCCCTGGTGTACTCGTAAATTTAAAAGTACTTTGACGTTAAATAACCACATGAAGTGGATACATCGTGGTCATGAGTAATTGTCACAAATTGTATCAGGGTGGTGACGTCTACACACTGCTTTGTATTGCTGAGCACCACCAACAAATGTGTTTCCCGGGTTATATCTCCAATGGAATGGTGCTTCAACGGTTATTCCAGTAGTGTCGCGACAAACTGTGCAATACGCCTTAAGAAAGGTAATGTCGTCTGCCACCGGGAACAATGTGTCGAGTTCACCAAGTCTTTCCAAGTGTTCGGACGACCTGAGACCACAAATGATGACGTGAATGCCAGCTTTGACGTACTCACGAATAGCTGATAAGTCAGGGTACCAATGACCTTCGTCAATGCCAACGGCGTCGTAACGAGCCAGCTCAGACACCTTTGGAAACTTGGTGATTAACTTGGCGATCAGACGGTCTGATCCAATGACAATAGTCTGACGGTGTGTGGAAAATGTGTGGTCAGTTCGTCGGGTGTCACCTGCGTTGTTCATGTAAAGAACTTTGAGCCCTGAGTTGCTTAATGCGATTAGTCTGCGGAGAGTTTCTGTCGTCTTACCTGCAAACATAGGACCAATGATGATTTCTAGTCTACCAACTATACCCTCAGAAGATATTTTTGTGGTCCGTTTGCAGTGGTCACTAAATTTCACGACGATCGATTCGTCGCGAAGCTTTAGGTTCTCAAGATGGGAACACGAGTTCTCATGTGTTGAACGGAATCCTGGGTTGTCGCTAGCCACACCACATGGATAACACTCGTAGACCGCCGAATTGCCTGTGACATAGACGTGATGCTGGGAGCTCATGTGATCCATAGAATCGTCTGCGTTGAGTATGTCATGGCATGCCAGACAAATGCCGACGTTGTGCTTTGTGGTGATTTTTAGCCATGCCATTAGCTTGGAGTCTTCTGGTCTCCACATGAGGCTTGTGAAGAGCACCTCAAGGTAGTTACCGAGTTCCATAGCAGACGATCTGGACGTGTCACGGAAGCAGTCGTCGATGGCGTGCGCGAACCATTCACACGCACAGTAGTTTCCCACGGACTATTTCGATAAGACTACGAAGCAGACTAGTAGCTTCATCTTCGTTGTGAAGGACCAAAGCGTCGTGAAGTTCTATGGTGATATTAAGCGTTTTGTGTGTTTGAGGTGACTCTGGAGCGCAAGCAGCACGCAATTTGAAGACTGATGAGTATCGCTTTAGGGCGTCAGGTCCAGTCGCGTCTTGCCGAATCGTAGCGGACACAGAGAGAATGTTCGATCTTCGCATTGGAGACAAGATTTCGTTGATCTTTGCTCTGGAAGCGTTTCGAGGAATCACGTAAGTCATGATGCTTACACTAATAGAGAAATTCTTAGGTCATCCACGTGGTCAGTTCGTCACAGTTTTACTGTGAGATACCTGTGACTGTAACTGTGAGTAAGATAATATGCGATAGTGTATTAAATGGCTGAAGACCAACAGACTCGACTCGTGTGTGACCCAGTCGCGATCACAGCTAAAGTAAAATGTGTTAAGGTAAAGGACCCAAAGCGTGTTGCTGCAGGAAAAAGTTAGCTGAGATATCAAGAGCAGCGAAGGAAAAGAAAAGGCGTGAGAGACTACTAAGTGAAGAGTCGATCATGACGTGGGACTATGGTTATGTTATTGGAACGCTTGGTGTTGTCATTGCTGGTGTTTCGTTGTGGTATACAATGTGCGACACTACTGTAGGTACCACCACAAGCACAACCAAACGTTTTGGCAGTAAGTACTCGCGCGCCTGACATGAGACCGACGTTAGACTCGTGAATAAAACATGTGGTGGTATATATCCATGACTGCGATCGATCGAAAGGAACTCATGAACGAATTGTACGATGAGCTTCTTGTTACGACTGGTGCTGTGATAGTGAGTATGGTTTCAAAAAAGGCTTTGAGAGAACCGTTGGGGACACCAGAGACCGTGAAAGGTACGGTGAAACTTGCTGCGGCTGTTGGTGCAGGAACGTTGTTAGTAAAATGGCTGCAATCGAAAAAGTTGATACCAACAGATCCATTCAAATCAACGTAAGTTAATGGTAAGTGTTGTGGCTGGAGGGATTTTTAATGCGATGGCCTTTGCTGGTTTTCTGTTTTCCAGACTTGATCACATGGGTTACGAAGCTGAGATGAAAAGACATAACCATGCGTTGGAACAATTAACCCGCGCAAAAGAGGCGTGGTATGAAAATAAGGTCGCTAAAAAAGACAAAATTCAACGTTTGCGACAAATTCTTTCAGATGCTAACGCGGACATTAATGACACAAACCGCGCATTATGGGACTTACGAAGCATGATGACTATTCAGTACCATGGTAGAGTGTTCACTGAAAAATCAAAGCTCGCGGAAATGAAGGAATACCAATTGTTGTTTGTTGGTATGGTAGGTCTTGGTAGTGGGATAGTAGTGCGCGCGTTGGTTCGATAAACAAATATCTACCAATTATAAGCGATGGACCCCGACGAACTTATGAGTCTAGTGAGTTATGGCTACACAATTGACGAAATTGCGAACCGTGATTACGATCGAGTTGAGTGTAGACATCCATTCAACGTTTATTATTGTGAGGACTGTGAGAAAAACAAAGTGAGAACTAAGTGTGGTGGGTATGTTCGTCCAAAGTCATAGTGACACTAAATTGACGTGACCAAAAAGTGTTCACAAGCGGTCTTGGTGGATGGGGAGGAAACTACGGAATGTGGTGAAGTGTGAGCAAATCGAGCTGATAAAAGAAGACTTTATGAAAGTCGTTAATGCACTAGAATCGTGTGGCTTGATAAAGTGTAAAAACGTCAGCAGATACGGATACTACCCATAGAAGACGATTCGAGACACTCAAGGTGGTTTCAGAAAAGACGAAGCAAAAGTTTGACGACGATCTGTTTGGGGTAGTGTATCCAAAGTTGGGATGGTGCGACGACAGCGATCAGTATTACAGTGCGTGGGTTAGAGAGAAACAATATCTATGGTTTAAGTATAGAAGCCAGGAATAGTGCCGTGGAAAATCCACTGAAAAAAAGACGAGTCAAAGTTGGTGGACGGGTGTACAAACGTCTTGTTAGAAATGGTGTGATTGACGCTAAGGAAGCCACAGTTGACGTGGAATCAGACTCGAGTGCTGAGTGGTCAATCAGGTTGTTAGAACACTCGTTGAAGGGGTACACAAGGTCTTATGTGGTGAAAGTAGTGCACGATACTGACATTAGCCAATTGACTTCGAGTAGAAGCGCAATTAGTGACCTTTTGAAACGTGAATTGCAAGAAACCCATGGCATGAAGGTAGTAGAAACAGTTAAAGTCATTTTCGAGAAAGCGTTGGAACGTGATTTGACGACGTATAAGACTGCTTACTTTAACAGCAAAACCTTCACCATTGTTAATGAGCGCGACATTGGTGTTGTTGTTGAACGTGGTGCACATCAACTTTCAAAATGGATAGCTGAGTGGTTGTGTAGAAGGTCACTACATTAATATTGTGACTTACAGGCCTTTGATGGGGTCGAGCTACATCGCGTTGCCTAAAGAACTAAAAAATAGTGCAAAGGGTTTGATTAACATTAAAACCGTGGACGACAATGAGTGCTTTAGATGGTGTCACCTCGCACATAAGTTCAGTGTTAAAAAGAACCCACAAAGGGTTTCGAAGTACATTGAACATGTGTGTGACCTAAATTATGATGGAATAAGATCCCAGTCGCGCTAAAAGACTACAACAAAATTGAGAAAGCCAACGACATCAGTGTTAGTGTCTTTGGGTATGAGAACAAACAGCCCTACCCCGTGTATGTCTCAAAGGAAAGATTTGACGACCATATGGACCTCTTGTTGATAACGAACGAAAAGAACCAACATTATGTGTACATAAAAGACTTCGACAAATTCATGTATCAACAAACCAAGCACAAAGAAAAGAAGCACTTTTGTAGGTATTGTTTGCAATGCTTTAGTTCTGCGATGGTGCATGGGAATCACAACGACGTTTGCGTGGTGGTTAATGGAAAGCAAGCGATTAGGATGCCATGTGAAGGCGCGAAGGTAAAGTACAGTAACTTTCACAAACAACTTAACGTACCATTTGTGGTGTATGCAGACTTTGAGGCTATCACACGAAAGGTACACAACGCGACGCCATCAAGCGAATCAAGTTACGTGAACGTTTATCAGAGACACATCGACTGCGGGTATGGGTACAAACTGGTTTGTTGCTATGACTCGAGTTACAGTAAGCCAGTCAAGGTTTATCGTGGTGAGAACGCTGTGAACAAGTTTATTGGAGAAATGTTAAAAGTCGTTGAGTATTGTGAAAAAAAACGATAAGGTATTATTCAACAACGATATGGTATTAACGACTCGAGATAAGAAAGACTTTCGCAGAGCTGTGAGTTGTCATATTTGTGGCGTGAATTACACCAGCGTCGACATTAGAGTGAGGGACCGCGCATCGCGATTGTAATGTGAACTTTAGATTGACTGATAAGATACCTGTGATCTTTCACAATTTACGTGGTTATGACAGGCACTTCATTATGCAGGAGATTGGCAAGTTTGGTCAAGACATCAATGTGATACCAAACAACATGGCAAAGTACATGGCGTTCACTTTCAGTTCATGAGTAGTGGTCTGGATAATTTAGTGAAGAATCTACCAGAGTATGGCTAAGGGTCTATCCTTACGATTATATGGACTCCTTTGATAGATTTAACGAATGTGAATTACCAGCACAGAAGGATTTTTATAGTGTCCTCAATGAACAAGAGCTGACAGAAGAATCGTACGAGCACGCTTGTGACGTGTGGGACTACTTTGACTTAGAAAATATGGGGGACTACCATGATCTTTATCTGAAATGTGACGTCTTGTTATTGGCCGACATTTTTGAGAACTTCAGAAAGATGTGTTCTTGAGAGTATGGGTTAGACCCGTGTCACTACTTTACATCACCTGGATTGGCCTGGGATGCAATGTTGAAGATGACTGGTGTGGACCTTGAATTGTTATCTGACATTGACATGTTTCAGTTCGTGGAATTAGGTATGCATGGTGGTGTAAGTTACATAGCCAACAGACATGGACAGGCTAACAATAAGTACATGAAGGATTACGATGAATCACAGGAGTCGAAATATTTAAAGTAGCTTGACGCCAACAATTTGTATGGGTGGGCTATGAGTCAAAGTCTTCCCACAGGAGGTTTTCAATGGTTGACTGAGAAAGAAATACAGGGAGTGAACTTGTGTGACTACCACAACGAGGGTTGTTAATTTAAGTCGACTTGGAATACCCAGACCATTTGCATGACTTGCATAACGACTATCCATTGGCTCCCGAGAAGATGGAGATAACGGTTGATATGCTGTCGAAGTACTGTGAGAAGATCAGAGACAAGTTCAATGTGAGTGTTGGTGGTGTGAAGAAATTGGTGACGAATTTAAGGGACAAAGAAAAGTACGTGTGTCACTATAGAAATTTGCAGCTGTACTTAGAACTTGGATTGAAAATAAAGAAGGTACACAGAGTCCTGCAATTCGATCAGTCCAAGTGGTTGGGAAGGTACATCGACTTTAATACAACCAAAAGAACTGGCGCTAAAAACACTTTCGAAAAGGACTTCTTTAAGTTGATGAATAACAGTGTGTTTGGCAAAACAATGGAAAACTTGAGAAAGCATGTAGACATGAGATTGGTGACTAGTGAGAAGAACCTAATCAAGTTGTCATCGAAGCCCACGTTTGTGTCTTGCAAGATATTTAATGAGAACTTAGTTGCAGTACATAAAATCAAAGAAACGTTGGTATTAAATAGACCTGCGTATGTTGGCATGTGTATACTCGACTTGAGTAAAACATTGATGTACGATTTTCATTGTAAGTTACACTTCACTGACACAGACAGTTTGATGTACACAATCGCGACTGATGATGTTTATCACGACTTCTTGAAAGACCGCGAAAAGTACGACAATAGTGACTATCTCGCAGACAGTCCATTCGCTTTTAAAGAAATTATGAAAGTGATTGGGAAAATGAAAGACGAGTGTGCAGGGACGCCGATTGTCGAGTTCATTGGGTTACGCAGTAAGGTGTATAGTTATTTGAAGGAGTCTGGTGGGGGTGGGAAGACCGCCAAGTGGGTTAGAAAGAACATTATTAAGAATGTTATTAAGCACTGCGATTACAAAAAAGTGTTGCTTGAGCAAAAGCAGTTGCGTCACATAATGAAAAGCATTAGAAGCGTCAGGCATGAGCTCGGGAGTTATGAAATAAGCAAGGTGTCATTGTCTTGTTTCGACGACAAACGTTATCTTTTAGACAACGGCATTGACTCCTATGCATACGGTCACAAGAATATCTCGCGTGACGCAATTGTTCAACAAACGGACTAATTCGCGCAGGTGTTACTCGTCGCACCCAATGTAAACACAACGCTCTTTCTCGATTTTACGACATTTATAGTTTCTTGTATTCAATTGTGACAATTGGCACACAATCGCTTAATATTTACAATGTTATCACAGTTACTAAAATTAGGAAAGTCCATTACGTGCTGACGATTCGTTTGATTGTGATGGATTGTCTCTCACTTGCCCCTCAAGCGTTGAGATTCGGTTACTATGATCAACAATCTCTGCCTCCTGTCGCCAAGCTCACGCGAAGCCTCTTCATCCTCTTATTTAGATCTTTTCTTTTCCTCACCGACAGTCTTCTAGCTCTTTTTTCTTTAAGCAACAACACCTCCAAAACCTCCTTTGTGTACTTGATGTGTTAGCTTCATTGTCCATGGCTATGCGATAAAAGATGCCACGACAGCAGGTGGTTGTGTGTGTGTGTGTTGCTAACAACAACATTCCATTTGGTGCTAGCAACCGTGATTTTTTGAGGTTGTTAGCAACATCGACCGCAAAATGACGGGTGGCTTACATCGCTTTGATTTGCATAACAGGTGGCTGCAATTGTTTCCACAGTGAATGGACTGCGTTTGAGGCGATATGAGCCAACGTGGATTTAGTTGTGAAACGAAACGTAGAATTTGTTACTACTTCACTCAGCTGGGCTCGGCGGAACGTGGGGTTGGTCAAGACCCGTCGTACAAATCACGAAACTGCGCCCGTACCCCCAAGTGCTATACTACCGAACAAGTCATGATATGATATAATATATATTCGTTTATCAATTATTTATGTGATATTTTAATTCATTATATCGTATAATAAACGTCAAATAATTTTTGGACACATGGCGTTCCATAGAAATTAGCGTTAAATTTCTGACACTAAAATTTTCAGAAAGTAGCGCACCCCGCACAAACGTTTTTTTCTGAGATTCATAGACAAATTACTATCATTATACGGTAAAAGTTGATGTAATTGTTCGTTTGGTTGAGTCAGAATCTTATTAAAAAACGAGGAACAAAGTTCAGATCTGCGTTGTTGAAGGCTAGAAAGTCCTGATGTTATTAGGGCTTGTTCGTAAGATACATCAACCATGGATGATACGCATTACTCTTTTCTGTATTCGTTCCATATTGGTGCTAAGGTATTCTGGCAAACTAAAATGAAAGACTTGGCAAGCATACAATAGGACCGACTGTATACATGAAACATAAAAAGTTGTTAGGTCCTTAATTGAAACATTTGCACGTTTCAGTTGGACTATAAAATATAGTCTTCATGCAGCTTTCTTAATAGAATTCTTGACATGCAAATTCCACTTTCGTTCTGAAAGATTACTCCAAGAATTGTGATCGACTGTACCGGTTCAACTACGTTTGTTCCTACAGTACTAATCGCCTCTCATCCAGTATTCATTAAAGATGATTAGTTCTGATTGAGGGATATACAACGTTAATCGTCCCTGTTGAAACAAAATGTTTGGAGGCGATTATAATACATATTAACATTTTGCTTTGTAATGGAAATACTAGATGTGTGAAGTTGATCGTCCAGGTTGTTGTAGTTTTGAGAAAGTCTGTTGTTGGTGACTGATGTCTCGACGGCCTCAGCAGCGGCCATGGGAATATTGTACATTATATTATATAATGGTTATTGTATATACCTCGCATGGATCCTTGAATTAACAAGGGTAGGCCTTAAAAAGTTTGTTTGGTCTCCTCTTTCTGGGTTTCTTCAAGAAACCTCCTTCTTGAGAGAAATTCCAAATCCAGGTATTTCTTTATAACAGCTTTGTTTGGATTTGTCTTCCTTTGTTCTGGGCATTATAATACCGAGAGCGCACTACAGGATCATATGTGACTTCTTCGTCTGAATGGGATACATCATCAGTAGATTCTTGTTGCAGTTTGTTAACTACAAACAAAGAGATGAGAGGATCAAAACATTTAGCTAGGTTCCGATAAACATTGAACCATTGACGACGTAGCCAGGCAACAAACAGTTTCACTCTCAGACTGTCTAATACCAGATTATTTTACTCTTTCTAACACCAGACAATTTTACTTGTCAAAGGGAAACCCATAGGCAGCAATGGGTTAATTTAGACATCAATCCATTTTACTTATTTCTGATTGGTGAATGACAATTTTTTAATTAAATTTGCTTTCATGAATTAAATTTATTTAAAGGAGAACTCAAATAAAAAATGGATTACAGGAATAACTTTTAAATAAAATATTTTAGGTAAAAATTACAATATCTGCTCTTGTATGTCACCAGGTTCGATGGATCAGAGTTGATGTTCAGCAGAGTTTTTTCTTTCCCAGCTGTACATCAAATTTCAGTTGTCATAGTAACTGAGAATGGCAGCTTTCAAAAGCATAATATACGAAACGGACAACATTATTTCCAGAGTACAAGAGCAGAACTAAACAGTATAAGGGCCTTTAATTAAAATTAATTCATTTTTGGACTTCAAAACTTGTCCCTTTAATTAAAGTATATTCAATAGGTTGAAAAGCTCAACAGGAAACGAAAAACATGGTGTACACAATTTGCAGGAATATTATTACAAGTCACTATGGTATGCATACAGTGGCAAAGCCAATGATAGCAAATGGTCATGCTATACAAATTTTTAAAAATCTGTATATTTCAGACGATATCTAGCAAATTATGTCCCTAACACATTTTGATTTAGGATTGAAAAAAGCAACAAAGTAAACATAGCTGTCTTACTAATAACTAGGTCTAAAAAAATTCAATAACATATCAGTTTGTGGACATACTTTGCCAGATGTCTGAATATGTAAATCATTAATATTTGCATAGCATGACCAGTTGCCATGGTTAGCTTTCCTACTGCATAAGTACATATATACTTTTCAAGAATTTGTGTATTCTTATTATTGAAGGCATCAAGCTTTTTGACTTACCTCTTTTGGGTAGTTCAAGCTTAATTCATTTTGCTGACCGGGCAGGTACTTTTCCTTGAGGGTTTTTTGCCGGGGTAATGTTGGAATGGCGTTTCTTCAATTCTCTGTAGAGGAAAGTCTGTAAAATACATGGAATATGACAATTATTTTCAAGTGAAGGGATATCTGAAAAACTGTATGCACTTTTACAGTGACAGGGATATTTTCGAGCATTTTGGTCTTTTTTCAAAGAAGATTGAGTTTCTTAGGTTTCTGTAAAGTGTATGCTCGCCCCAATCCCTGTAAATTTTGTGACATATTTTTGTGACATATATAATACGTCTTAGTAACCCCAATTTGAATGGACCCTATAGATTTGCACTATATACACCACCTATATGATTTTTTTAAAGGGCACAGCCATTGTATGTTGAAGATGCACCTTCTTCCTTCAAGTTTCAACAGCCTTTGGTGTCTGTTTCATGAATCATCAACAGTGTTAGTAATTTCTTTCTTAGTGATTGATGGTAGAAACAGCAGTAGACTTCCCCACTATTCTGTTGCTGCACCCAAAAATTAAAAAAGATTGGGCTTCATATATTTAGTTTGATGTTCTATGAAACAATTAAATTCAGACAATACAAAGCTTTCAGCGATATTGTCCACTGGAAATTATTTATTCAGTTTGGCAAATGAATGGGCTATTATCTAATTCAAATAAAAGAAGTACCCTGTAAGCGACTACGCTATAAAAATTTCAAACAGCAAGCAGGCGACGGGTTGTTGCGTATACGTGTTTCTAGTTATTAAATATATTTTATTATGGTTATACAACTCCTGTTTCCGTTATTATGATTTTCTTAAAATCCATTTACTGGGCGATAATTTTTGATCACAAGACCACAACAAATGATTTATGCACAACAAATTATTTAGGATTTCAATATTTCCATAGTTTCTGACCGCCAGATATAAATGTTCATTAATAGCGACCAATTTAAATATTCTTTTATGTGCATCTATATTAACCTTTGTGGGCTCGGGATAGGGGTCAAAATGCCCCCAAGGCCCAACGTACATACACTATACATCAGCAACAAACACGTAACGCACATGGTGACAGTTCAAATTCGTTTCCACTCGGTTTCTATTTTCTTTCTTTCCTTCTTGTTCCGTTGTCCGCCAGCCAGTTCGCATGTAGTCATGTTTTGGTCTTGGTATGATCGTCGGGTGACCAAACTTCACACCACTTTCTTTACTGCGTTGACCCCGTTTCGATATATATCCATTTTAGCGCTGCCACCAGACTGACAAAACGCAGAGCACGGACAAAAACATATGCCAGAGTTGGAGCGGAGAACCACCTGTTAGAGTAAAACATCATCTTATATATTACACGATTGCGTGGCAACCTCACCCATAAAAAGTAACTACGTCATTTTACATTTCGTGATAAGAACAGCTAACGTTTAAAGATAATATGCATGGTGGAACATGTCGCACTTCCTAATTCAATTACAGTTTACCTAGGTTTGACTTTCAAGAATCTACACACACGCTACACTTGGATTCATTTGAACTGTGTAGAATTATATAGATGAAAACGTTTACTCAAATTGTGGCCAGGCTTACGATTTGTATTCATTATTTTCGCCATTTAGGGTGTTATGATGTGGTAATTTTTGCCACGTGATGTAGTAATTGCCTATGTAAAAAAACCTGGTCACACTGCTGCTTCTCCCATAGCTGAGTCAGAGACGATGTTTAGATCAGCGCGATGTCGAAAGCCAAAATATATTGTATATGGTATTTAACAACTTTAAAGCTGGTTTCGAAAATATCCTGCAAGAAACATCAACAGAAGGTATTGAATTAATTATTTTTGGGGACTTTAACAGTGATATGCTCCCTCGAAAGCTGTCTGCAAAGGGCCTTCGTCAATTATTTAATACTTATCAAGTAACTCAACTCATTAAATCTCCAACGCACATCACAAGCAATTCTTCGACCTCAATTGATCTTGCCTTAGCAACAGATGTGGAAAAAATTGTTGCATCTGGGGTTATTCAATGCTCGATTAGTGACCATTCGCTTATTTATTTAATAAGGCGAGCAAAAAAGGCAAGAAATACTTTTAAGAATATCCAATTTCGAAATTTGAAAAATTATTCAGCCGAAAGATTTGCTGTGGATTTGCATAATGTCTCATGGGAGGAGATTGATACGTCGTTAACTGTCGATGATGCATGGAATGTTTTTAAATTATCATTAAACAATGTAATTGAAAAACATACACCACTTCAATCAAAAAGAGCACGGGTGACAGTTTACCATGGTTGACAAGCGACATTAGGACTATGATGTGTAAACGTAATTTCCATCACAAAAGGGCTCAAAAGACCAAGTCTATTGATGAGTGGAAAACGTACAAAGAACTACGCAATAATACAACACAGCTCATTAGAGATACGAAGCGAGACTTTTACTCTAATGTCATCAATGAGAATAAAAAAGACTTCTGCAAAACTTTGGAAAACATTGAAGAATGTAATCTCTAATACCACAAAGTCCTCACATGTGGGATGTTTGGAGACTGCAGTTGGTTTGGTTTGCAAACCGCAGGAGATTGTACATGGTTTTGCTCAATATTTCCATACAGCTGTAATGAAAATAAGACACAACTTACAATCTCTGTCTTCTCCTATGGTAAAAAGCTCAGTTTATGAACCAGATAGTACATTTAAACTCTCTGTAATTGATGAGACTTTTGTCTGCGAGCAACTAAAGAACATTAAAGCATCTAAGTCAACTGGACTGGTTCATATCCCTGCATGCCTCCTTAAAGATGGTTGTAATGCACTTGCTAAGCCACTAACTGTTCTAATGAATAGATCACTCCATGAAGGTGCTATACCATCTGATTGGAAGCATGCCATGGTAACACGGGTGCATAAAGCTGGTTCAAAGACAGATGCTGCTAATTATAGACCTATTTCTGTCCTACCTGTTTTTGTAAAGATACTTGAACTGTACATAACATAATATATTTTTACCTGCAGGAAAACCAACTTCTATCCATCTATCAATCAGGTTTTCGCCCATTGCACTCCACCAGTACATGCCTCATAGATATTACAAATAAGTTACTTTGCAATATAGATAAGGGTTTCCTTACTGGAATGATCTTAGACCTTTCCAAGGCCTTTGATACATTGGACCATAATAAGATGCGAGAAAAATTATCCCTGCTAGGATTTAATGATTCCGCAGTCCTTTGGTTTAATGCATATCTTACAAATCGGACACAAAGTATCACTAAACGGCGTAATTTCTGATCCTCAATCTATACAGTTCGGTGTTCTCCAAGGGTCTATATTGGGACCCTTACTTTTTATAATTTATGTAAATGAGCTGCCTTCTGTAATTGAGAATTGTAATATCCAGCTATATGCTGATGAATCTACCTTATCTGGAGATCTAAATCGCATAATAAGTTGGCTAAATGGCAATTTCCTTTTTCTAAACAACACTAAGACAAAGATCATGTTGATTGGTACACATCAGAGACTTGCCAAAGTTGATAGTTTTAATGTTGAAGTACAAGACACTATATTGGATAGAGTTTACAAATTTAAGTATCTCGGCGTTGTATTTGATTCATGCCTATCCTGGAACGATCACATTGATTATATTTCCGCCAAGATTTCATCCCGACTGGGTATGTTGCGTAAGGCTCGAAAGGTCGTCCCGAGGGGGGCATGCATCACACTTTATGATGCTATGATCTTGCCCTTATTTGATTATTGTTCTACTGTTTGGGATAAGCTTCAAAGGAGGGCGGCTAGTATCATTGAAGGACGCCGAGTGCAACAATCTGATTTACATCTTACATTAAGTTGGCCGTCGTTACAATCTCGAAGGGAGTATCAAATTTGTCTTCAAGTCTTTAAGAGTCTACATGGCCTAGCGCCTGTTTACTTATTGCATGAATTTAATTATTCGCGTGAATTTCATACTTATAATAGAAGACATAAAGATCAACTCCGCTTACCCCTAGCTAAGACCACAAAATATCAGAATTCTTTTCGATATAATGGGGAAAAAGTATGGAATAGGTTGCCTTTAAGACTAAGAAATTAAACTAGTTTCTTTAAATTTAAAATGGATCTAAAGAAGTTCCTAAAGACCAAAATAACTCTTCGAATAACTGGCTATAGATTGTAGTTTTATGTGATGGACCATTTGCGTAATGGCGTCTCTTCACATGTGTGGCTATTGCTTCCCGGGGTGCTTCACCGGTACATCTTTTTGATTGGTTTGAATGCTAGTATTGGAGCATTCTGCTGCAGGTTGTGGTCGCATGGGACGTCATTGTGCGAATGGTAGTTAGTTCTTGTGTATTATAAACTAATGATTTTTATAGTACTGTATGTCAAATTGTTTGTAATTTTTGTATATATCTGTAATAATCTGTGGTTTGTAAATTTTTGGAACAGGGCTCCACTTAAACCAGCTATGCTGAGTTGGACATCCCTGATTAAATATTGTTTCATCATCATCATCAGATATATGTAGGCCAATTTTACATACATGAAAACAAATAATTTTAGCAAATGGCATTGAGGTTATTCAAGTATATATATATATATATGTGTGTGTGTGTGTGTAGATTTGATATGGTTGAGATCCTCAGGAAGAGAAATAAAAAGGTTCCAGTAATTTTGACACCGGATGTCAAGGATGCAATCCTTGCCCTTAATGCATCCAGAAAAGAAGAAAAGAAGGAGAGGTCAGCAAAGACAATGTTTATGTTTTTGGTGTGAATGATGGGCTTTCAAAGCACAGTTTGAGGGAATGACGTAATGAACAAAGCATGCAAGATGACCAACTTGAAACAAGGACATCTTGTAACATCTACGAGCATGAGAAAATATGTTGTGACAATATCGCAACTAGTCGATATGAATGAAACGGAAATGGGATGGTTGGCAAAACATCTTGGCCACGATATTCAAATTCACAAAGCGTTTTATAGGATGCAGGACAACACAATAGAGATGGCTGTTGTAGGAAATCTGCTGATGGCAATTGATGAAGGGTAGAGCACATCAATTCAATGGAAAAAACCTTCGGGACATCAATTAGATGGTAAGGTGTTTTAATCCTTCTATTTCTAAAATACACTATTACAAATGAAGAAAAAATTCTTACCATTAAAGTGTTTGGGAAAATTCACCACATTCTAAAATTATTTTTTCCTAATAGTTGGTTTATACGAAAAAAACAATATGATTTTGCAATCTAAGCTACTGGGCAAACCTACAGAATTAAGGAAAATTTGAGTTGTACTTCTACAAATGTGGTATATCTTATTTCGTGCACCAAATGTAATATACAATATGTGGGTTCTACCTCCACACAATTTAAGGTTAGATTTCGAAATCTGCCATGAAAACTAAGAAAAAAATCTTGTGAAACGGCCATCCATTTTAACCAAACACCGTATGACCTTCAGGAATTTAATGCCATATATATTGAGATGATAAGAGATGACATCGATGTAGATAATAAACTGTTAGCGAGGGAATCCTATTGGGCTGCTCAATTACGGACACTTAAATCCTGATGGCCTTAATAAAAGGCAAGAATTCAGATCACAACACCGAATTCAATACGCCTCTTAGGAATTCTTATTATCACAATATAATTTCCCATATTTATTGTCTTTATGATAAAATCACTGCTACACATACAATTAGATCATATAAAAATCCCCTTCCTCCAAAGTTCAACATTAATAAAATAAACTGACAAAAAATTTGTTAATCAATGTTTCAAGGATCAACGCTGAACCCTCGCCGCTTTAAGAAGATCCCATGTACTCTCTCTCCATCTCTCACGAAACACGTGTCTGTAGATTGAAAAATATATATATATATTATTCATTTTACTATATAGACTTTACTGCCATTCCTGAACACGGGGAAGAAATATGTGACATAATTAATGATAAGTTGTTCTCAACACAGTTTATACTAGCCGACAGACTTCAAAACAGGTTTACATTTTTATATAAAAAATATTTTAGATCAACTTACTTTAAACACTTCAACGTACAAATCACTGCCATTCTGCTACTCGGTGAAACTATAAGGTTGTAGTCTTCAATATGTAATATTCAAATTGTTCTTTTATTTCGCGAGAGAAAATAAATTAGAATTTCATGCCGCATACGCGTACATCATGCAACGAGGCTGACACTAATTACCGCTGATCGCTAAAAAATTAAATATTACCATTACTAGAAATGAGACCATTTAGGCATTTTTTGATTATCAACGTGACAAAATCATACGTGGGATGTATGTAAAGCTTATCTGTGTATAATGTTTTCACATATACATGTGTAGTATTTACAACATTAGCGGCCGTGTTATATGCTCCAGCTCCTACAGATATTGTGAAACTTTATATAATCATTGCAAAGCTCATAATAAATCCCATATTATTGTACTATTTAAGGTTACTAGTCCTGGAGAAACATCTGACAAGGGTAAATACTATGCACTAACACCACGTTTTTTTATATACTCCTATTGCATATTATGTAGGCTATCATAAGGTGGAGATCACTAAAGTTAAAATCGTATAATAAATTACGAAAATATAGTCATAAATACGCCATCAATATGCCGCCATCCTGGCACGTTACTGCAGCACTAAAAATCTCCAAAACCCAACAATATCCTCGACCCAACAATATCCTCGTTACGTTCCTCATCGCCCATCTTCCCCCAAGTTGTAGAGACAGAAGAGTTAAAACTTCAATCACATGCATGTTTTAATGACAACACTTCTCAAATTCAGTTAAAACTCAATCACTTTCGTGACCAAATCAATCACAATTATAAATTTCACAAGTTGAGATTATTAATGTTCATCGATATATCGATATTCTTCTCCCTTGGGCTTCTTTCAGTAAACCTCTAGATAAGACTGTTGCATCCAAAATGATGCAATATGAAGGCAGATTGACGCTCTCAAAGAAAGTGCAAGGATGTAGCGAGAAGCTATCAGAGAACGTAATATGTATAATGGCGTTAGATAACATTAGTCTAGTTGCACAACAGAACAAAACCATTTTAAATTTAGGTTCCGTCCTACTAGAAAAAAGAGGAAACAAAAAAGCTGTGGAGGTTTCCCAACAAATGCGGCTGTTGGCTAGAATTTTATTGGAAGCGAGAATGATGCTCGGCAACCCAAAAGCAAGTTTGGAAGATATTATGAAACTTGGCCACTTCGATGATATCATGAAGTCTGCCAGAAATCTTGGTGGTTACTCCGAAAAGGAAGGATCATTGGCGAATAAACACTACAAAAGTCCTTCGACAGCAATCAAGTGTGGGTATACTCTTAAAAAGGCTGCTGTAATTTTACGGGGGCAAGCGCTAAGAGAAATGGATATGGAAAAGAAGAATACCATTGATATTTTTCTTCAGTTATACGATGGAGAATGGGGAGAAAACATCACAAATCCAGCGTTAAATTATGTGTCCTATGCGAAACACAACAGACCGCAACTGCTTCCTCTGACAGACGACCTGTTATCATTACGAGAGTTTCTAATCAAGAAGATAGCAGACCTCATGCCAAAAGTCAAATCCGAGGCAACAAAGGAAAATTGGAGGCAACTTGCAGAGTTTACCTTGGCAAGGATGGTTGTGTTTAATAAGAGAAGAGGTAGTGAAGTTAAATATATATAAGTTAAATAAATAAATAAATAAAATATAAGTTAAAGAGTGAAGCTCAACTTCTATTAACTATTGTATAATTATATATATTGCGTTAATAGGGGATGAAGCTGCTAGATTAACTTTATCAGCGTTTCAAAACAGGCCCGATTGGAAAGGGGTGCATAACAAGGAAATCCTGTCATCTCTATCAAACACAGAGAAGCACTTGTGCAACCGGTTTGTAAAAATATCCAATCTTTGGTATATGTATGTATGTATGTATATATGTATGTATATATGTATGTGTATGTATATATGTATATTGTATGTCGAATATTGAGGTTATGTTAGGCTGTTAGAATATTAGGCTTTTCGAATTGTCAACGAATTTTGGCCAAAACGCAATCGCTTTTACATTATTGCGGGTTATTCGTGTAACCACATTGGAGAAAAATAATGCAGGCAAATGAAGTCTTCAATGGTCGTAATGATAGATGATCCAAAGATGCCAATGCACTGGCTGATTGGTGCAAGGCTCTAACCAGAAAGGAACCAGTGCACCAAAGGGGAGTGTCCGTATGACATCCAACGAAAAATAATTGGACAGTATAAAGGCTTCGAGAAATTCTCTGATTGCACAACATCTTGGATTGCAGCACAAAGGATGAACTGGTTTTGAGGATTGGAATGTTCAGGGTGGGAAGAAGCTATTTGGCATTCCACAAGGAAATGGAAGCCATATTTAACATCATCATGGCAACAAGAACTATAATTTCGATAGAAAAGGACATGTACTTGGAAGATCCAACAATAATTCACAAAAGAAGAAAATTCTCAACTCCATTAGATCCTCCTGTCAGTACGTCGCGGCGTCCAATGGACAGTGCCTCCATTTCCAGCCATCAAAATAAGAAGGCATTTCTGGTTGTCCCGGAAGGAATAACACTGCAAACTCTTGTACAAGTTTTGGATCCTTTGGAGAATGAAATTGGACTTTACCAACAGTCAAACTCAAAAAGAAAAGAAAATTCTTCAAGCACTACGGAAAGTTTAACAGTCGAGTTGGAAGGCATAAAAGCATTGGGTGTTAGGGTACTAGCTCTATCGGACAAAAGAAGTTGGTGCTTCAGGATGGAAAACAGGTAAGCATACATCTATTTCTTAGCATAGGAGATCATAGAAAAAACGGTTCTTGACTCTAATTTTAAAAGTAATATATGTCATCATAAAATATTCTCTATTTTAATACACCGATATACAACCAACGTTTCGGAGTTGTATATAGCTGCATGAAAATAAAGAATGTTTTATGACATATAATAATAATAATAATAATAATGTTTACTATTTATATAGCGCAAATTAGCATGTGTATATGATCAAATGCGCTTTACAACATCGACAATTTATTCTATTATATTCAGTACCTAGTATCCAGTACCACAATCAATTAACCTTAGCTATTTATTTTTACAGTTTTTATCATCATTAATTTTCCTAACTATTTATCCTAACCCGCCCTGTCAACTTCCCTGTAGGAGGTAACCCGGAGAACCTGGAGAAAACCCACGACAGAGTGTTCACCAACTCTTTCCATGTGCGATGAAATGTTCGAACACAGGATTCTAACTCTTAACCTCAGAGGTGGGAGGCAGTGGCCCTGACCACTAGACCACCGAAGCCCCTATTACGATGATATATACATATATGCATATTTTAATAGGTTGGTACATAGGATGTGTTGAATTACACCAAAGAAAATGACACTGTGGAAATAGAATTTGACACAGAACAAGTACGTTGTGGCAGAAGATGTAACGGCCAACAGAATAAAGCTTGTACAAACCACCAAGAGAAAAATCAAAGATTATGAGGAAATTTGTGAAATTGGAGCAGTAGTTGAAATGGTCAAACTTTGATACAAACTGGCCAGCTGGTGAGACATTAAATCAAAATATTTATTTGGAAGACTGTATGTATATGCATGCAGGCAGTTATAAACATAACATAAGGAAATTGATCAGATGCATATAGCAAAGCATAAATTAAATAACTGGGCAATTACGTAATTTCCCATAAATGCATGTTAAATTATGCTATTATTGTGCTAACATTTCCGACGGTCATTCAACCAATGTCAGTCTTAAAGGTGATCCACAGTGCGATTCGCGCATGTGCGTGGGTTTGTTTACATTTTACTGGGTTTGTTTATGTTTTCGAAAAAGCTGACATTAAAGGGGCTATGTCACGATTTGCCTGGTTACTCAGCCAAGCGTACTTTTTGATTTTTGATTCGGAATCCAAAATCAAAGCGAAGCGAAAGCTAAACGATTTATTCGATTAGTATTTGTTATTTTCATGTTGGTGGGTTATTTTTGGACGAGTTATAAGTAAAGCGTAATGACAATTTAATGTCTAATCGTGGTGGGAAACGAGAAGGAGCTGGAAGGCCACGATACTATCTTGAACAAGAGGCTGGCTGAACAGAACATTATGGTGGATGAACAATAAGCCTGTTTATTTACAGAAGCTCGTTCATGATATGTGGAAGGAGCTGCGAATAAGTTGAAAATTTTCCAATGACACTCATTTTGCATCGCATTTATTATCACTTGAGATGAAGAACCAAAAAAGTAATAAATTACTGTTGTCTATTGAATTTATTTTATGCTTTCAAATTGAATTATTGAAGACTGTACGGCTATTTATTTGCTGCTGCTAAGCCAAAGAGTCACATATTTAAACTTTTAACTGATATAGGGTAAGATTTTCCACTTATTCACAGCTCCTTCCACGTATCATGAACGACCTTCTGTAAATAAACAGGCTTGTTGTTCATCCGCCATAATGTTGTGTTCAGCAACTTGTTGTTTGTTTGCAAAAAGTTGTTCAAGATAGTATACGGCAATCGTGGCCTTCCAGCTCCTCGTTTCCCACCACGATTAGGCATTAAATTGTCATTACGCTTTGCTTATAACTCGTCCAAAAATAACCCATCAACATGAAAATAACAAATACTAATCGAATAAATCGTTTAACTTTCGCTTCGCTTTGAATTTGGATTCCGAATCAAAAATCAAAAAGTACGCTTAGCTGAGTAACAAGGCAAATCGTGACATAGCCCCTTTAAGTACATCATGCCATGCTTCATTGACGATTCACGATTGACAATGGCCGAACAACTTAGCGTGACGCTTGACGATGTGGAACACTCAGCGTGACGCTTGACGATGTGGAACAAAGTGAAATGGAACAGATTGCAAGCGTCCCAAACATAGATAACTGTTCAACATGTTCATGCACTGGACTTTGTCTTAAAATGCAGGGCAGAAATGCTCGCCCATGCAGAAGCGTTCAGCGCTTTTGTACTCATGTTTGCCATGGTGACGAAGCGTAGTTGGTGAGACGGACAGCAATGAAACAACCGTAAGAAATATTTTAATGACACCCGTAGCGATGAAATTTTGTGTGTGATTTGTGGGCATAAGGTCGACAGGTCCCTATACTGAAAATCGCCTTTGGCGAGTAGGTCAAGTGATTTTTTCTCAAATATTTTGCCAGTCTAGACTCTGAAGCTATAGATTAATTTATGCCTAAGTTCCTTAGTATGGATATGAACTTTCCAGTCACTTGAGTACTTAAAATGTTCTTGAGTACTAGGGATTCCTACACATTCTAATGTAAAAATCCAGGACATTTTTCCTGGCTTTTTCAAGGGTTTCTCTTCGGTATAATATAACATATATTTGACAAAAAAATAAAACATAATTAAATGCGTAAAGACGTATTGTTGAACTTTTCAGGATTTCCTACTTAAAATTTATTTGACATGTTGGACATGAGCCACACCAATTTTATAAAATTACACAAGTCAATAGCAAATAAAATAATAGGGAACAACGACACCGTGATGCAAGAAGAAAGAACTATTGGGCACCGTAATTAGAAAGTAAGTACTAGAAATACGTGTACGCAACAACCCCATTATTTCTCCCTGCTATTTTCAAAATGAATTTTCACAAATGAATAGAAACCATTATACTGCATTTCTATTCAAACCACCCAATTTGTGCATATTATCTTTAGTTTAGAAAGCTGTGAAAAAAGAGATGACTGAACCAACTGAAATAAAAAATAATTTAAAATAACTATAAAATAAATTAAAATAACTTTATGTGTGCTAAGCTAATGCATGGCTGGTCACGTATTTCTCTCTCTGGTTTGGTTGCTTTTATGCCTCGGAAACTGTATTTTTGCTGAAACAGATAACTCGAATAGGTGTATAAGTGATGTTGGAACCTGGAAATGCGACCTTCAGGTGAATTGGGACAAAAACGCTACTGAAATTCGATGTTTTCTTCCTACCAGTGAAACAAGCTTGTGGTCTGAAGCTTGTGGAATTTGCATTGCAAAACTTAATATTACTGGTGAAATCCCAAGAGACCTCCTCTGTTTGGTAAGGAACAATGGAACTGATCGAAATGTTTGTATTAAACGCCAACCATCAATTCGATTCAAAATCAAGAAAAAATGGTTCCGAAGTAATATTCTTTATTACTCAAATTGTGTTTCATCCTTCAACTTTTTGGAATTATCCATTGAGCTCAGCGGAGATGTTCATCCAATGCCTGGCCCAGAGAATCTTAATACCAACAAGATTATGGTGCATATCAGCGACCGAAAACCGGTTCAGTCATCCATGCGCTGCCGTAATTTTACTAATTATGCAAACGTGAAGATAGCTCGACACTCACACCATCTATTGACGGCTGCTTTCCGAATGTGTTTATCCCCTCGCCCGGCGAAGCGCCGGCCGAAGGCCGAAGGCCTGAGGGCGAGGGTGCTAATATCGACCGGCGTTTAGTCCCTTATCACGCGAGATCCAAGCGGATCCTGATCTCGGATCGGCTTTATAGGTATATATATATATATATATGATCAACCGTCCTCATGCGCGGCATCGGAAAATGTGGCACTGGTAACTAGATACTCAGATTAAATTGAACCGTCACAAGAGACATAGTTTTTTGAGGAAATAGAAATCCGAGTCCGAGTATGTATTTTGACTCGCTAATTCCAAATCTGTTTTCAGAATTGAAAACGGTTATATATTGATCGAGATTATCATAGCCGACCAAGCCCGGACTAATTTCTAAGTACATAAACCATTTTTACGAAGGGTATTCACGTTCTCGTAATATAGTAGACACATATGTGATGTATTTTGACTCGCTAATTCCAAATCTGTTTTCAGAATTGAAAACGGTTAAATATTGATCGAGATAACGTTCAAAATAATATATGATGAAGTGACCAGTTTATAATCGACTAATTTCTAAGTACATAAACCGTTTTTACGAAGGGTTGTTATGTATGTTTACTCGCTAATTCCAAATGTGTTTTCAGAGTTTAAATCGGTTAAATATTGGCCGAGATAACGTTCAAACATTTCTTCGACGAAACGGGCTTTTGGAAATTGTGAATTTTTGCAAAACAGAAATAATACACGGCCACGGCGTGCGAGGTCTGGGCACCATGGATGGAGAAATTCCCGTAGGGGGGGGGGGGGGGCGAGGGGATTATTGCGAATTCGTATTTCTAGTTAAATGTACGATCAGTCAGAAATAAAGTATTGACAGTAAAGGATTTTACTGTTGATCATGACTTGGATGTACTTGTGATAACAGAAACATGGCTAAGACCGGGGAATGTCGATGCGGTTAAATAGGAACTTTGTGCCCTACGGGTTATCGCTTTCTACATGTTACTCGACGTGATAGAACCACTTTTGGTGGGGTATTGGGTTTCTATTCAAGGAGACCCTAGATGTCAACAATAACATATGTGACAATTTTAAGACGTTTGAATTAATGGATGTCCGCCTTAAAAACAGCATTGAAGTCATCCGTATTCTGTGTGTTTATCGTCCTCCAGATGATAGTACCTACGCACTCTTCTATGAGGAGTTTTCGCGTCTTCTGGAACGCACACTAGCTGAATGGCCAGGCAGTTTATTAATCACCGGTGCCTTTAATTTTCATCTAGACGATCCTGATGATAGGCATGCCAAGCAGTTTGTTGATATCTTGGTTGCTTTTGGGCTCAAGCAACATGTCAGTGGTCCTACTCATAATAAAGGTCATACGCTTGATCTGCTCATTACTAGAGCTGAGGATTTATTGGTCAAGCGTGTAATGGTTAAGAACCCAGCTATTTCTGATCACTTTGCAGTTTACTGTGATTTACATCTCGAGAAACCTCGTTTTTCTAAGAAGACGGTTACATTTCGCAAACTGCGTTACATTGATGAGGACATTCGTGATTCTAATTTGTCGCTTAATCGACAAGATAATCTGAATGCCTTAGTTGAGCAATATGACAGCACTCTGTGTTCAATATTAGATAAACATGCACCTATCATGCAGCGGCAAGTAATCGTACGACCATCAGCTCCTTGGTATAACCAGGACGTGGCTCTGGAGAAAAATAAGAGGAGGAGACTGGAGCGGAAATGGCGCAAATCCAAGCAAGAATGTGATCGTGAACAGTATGTGTACCAGTGCTCAGTTGTTAATAATTTAATTAACAATCTGAAAACAGCTTATTATAGGGAGATCATTAAAGAACATTCTGGAGATCAGAAGGTATTATTTAAAACTGTAAACAAGCTGCTGCAAAAGTCATCTGTAAAGCGATATCCATCATTCCCTGACAACATTACGCTAGCGAACTCTTTTGCGGATTTCTTTACTGGGAAAATTGAAAAGATACATTCTGAACTCAGTGATAAACAAGCTAACACTGGACCTGCTGCCTTTACCTCCCCAGCTGTATGCCAATTTGAATTATCTGACTTTGCTATGGTTAGTCAAGATACAATAGGGGTATACGCCCGTAAATTAGCACTGAAATCGTGCAACTTAGATCCCTTACCGGCCTCAGTAATGAAGAATTGCTTAGACATGTTATTGCCAACAATCACCACAATGGTGAATATATCACTCTCTTCTGGTATCATGCCTGAGGCACTCAAGATAGCTGATGCTGATTATGAACAATTCCAGAATTTCCGTCCTATCTCCAACTTGAAAATGGTATCAAAGGTGATCGAGAAAGCGGCAGCTATGCAGTTAACAGATCATGTGACATCTCATCATCTTGATGAATGGCTCCAGTCAGCCTATAAGCTTTTGTCAGAGTACAAAATGACATCTTACGAGCCATCGATAACAACAAATCTGTGCTTTTTCTACTCCTGGATCTCTCTGCTGCCTTTGATACTGTAGACCACACTATTCTACTATCACGATTATTTCATCGCTTTGGTGTCAAAGGCAATGTTCTTGCTTGGCTTGAATCTTACTTGTCATCTCGGAAATATTACGTCCAAGTTGAGGGATACGAGTCGACTTTGCGATCGCTGACATCCGGGGTTCCTCAGGGGTCGGTGCTGGGCCCCTTGCTCTATGTCCTATATACGGCACCGGTGGCTGATATCATCAAGCTCACGATCTGCAATACCATTTCTACGCTGATGATACCCAGCTTTACGTCACCTTTAATACCGACTCTCGAGAAGATGCTTGCCTGGCCAAGTCAAGAGTGGAATGTTGTGTCAAGGATGATCCATAATAAATTGAAGTTGAATGATGAAAAGACTGAGTTGCTTGTGATTAGTTCTAAATATCGTTTGAGACCTTGTGTTAATTCTGTTCAGGTGGGAGATGAGTCTATTAAACATCAGTCTACTGTGCGTAATTTGGGAGTTATATTTGACCAAGTGATGTCTTTCGATGAACATATCAGTAAAGTATGCAAGTCCTCCCAATTCCATTTAAGGAACATTGGCAAGATTAGGAAGTACGTAGACGAAAGCTCAACTGAGACATTAATACATGCTTTCGTATCATCAAAGTTGGATTATTGTAATGCTCTTCTAAACGTACTCCCCAAATATCAGATAAATAGGCTTCAACTTGTGTATTAAACACTGCAGCTCGTGTTGTCACATACACACGTAAATATGATCACATAACTCCTGTTTTAATGAGGTTGCATTGGCTACCTATATCTTATCGTATTACCTTTAAAGTACTATTACTAACTTACAAAGCGCTAAATGGTTTAGCACCTTGTTACATATCTGATCTCCTCGCTAGACGTAGTTATGTACGTTCACTAAGAGCTGCCTCACAAGAACTGTTACAAATACCCAGATCTCGAACTGTTACTTATGGTGATAGGGCCTTCTACATTATGGCCCCTAAACTATGGAATGATATACCGATATCCTTACGGAAAGCGCCTAATGTGAACATATTTAAAAAAGATCTCAAGACGCATCTGTTTAAGATAGCTTTTTTTTAGTTTTTAGCGTTAAATTTTTGTTTTTTCTTTCTTTTTATTTTCTTGCTTAATACATATTAAAAGTTGAATTGTAAATAGGATCAGTATATATCATTACCGTAAATAGTTTTTAACTGTAATATTGTAAAGCGCTGTGAGCAACTAGTGTAACAGCGCTATAGAAATTAATAAATTATTATTATTTTTAAAACAAAAAGGCTTAAAAATTCCTACTCGTTAATAATCAGCCGATTGGGGAATAGTTTACCATTAACAATTCGTCAAGAAGATAATTTTAATATTTTTAAAAGTCTGCTAAAAGAAGTTGAGTTTAGACCGAATATTTATCTGGATTAATCCCATTCTAATTATGTAATATATATTCATATGGAGCTACTACAAGTACTTTTTCTACTATCGTGTAATACATAGCCAATATCAACATATACTTCACTAGTAACCTGTAAAACCTATTCTTAATATTGTTCTATTTTTATTGTAATTGTATTAGATATACATATACGTGTGTGTTTTAACGAGCATTTTTTGCTCCTAGGCGTTACGTATTCAAATAAATTATTAAATTATTATTATTATGACGTGATTGGTATGACGTTGTGGTAATCGCCCAATTTTAATCCATTTATCAAACATCCATGAATACCCTAATGTTATACTTACACGAAGTAGAGAGCTTGTATTATTACAAGGATCGACACCGTTAATCCATTTATTAAGGTATATTACTTTCACAACGTTGTGCATTTCTGCCCTCGTGATTTGAAATTTGATATTCAAAATATTGAAAGGGACCTTTCACAGGGGGGGCAAAATTCCTAACTGCAGGGGCCAGTGAGAGGGCTGGGGGACATGTCCCCCCAGCGTATATGTTAAAAGAGGCCCTGGAAAATATTACAAATAAAAATAGACTAATTAATAAAAACACTAAATAAAAATTGTACGAAAACTACAACAAATCAATTTAAAATTTGTTTAAGTTTGGCCTTAAAACTTGGTGGAGAGAGTTTCTATTATAATAGAGTCCAGATTGTTCCAGTCAGTGTGAGCATGGAATTTTAATTTTTGTTTTCCCCAATTGGTGGCTGCCTGTGTTATATAAATGAAAACTGTTGTTACATCTTAAATTAAAATCAAAATCAAAAAGTCTGTATATATTTTTAAATAGTGGTGTGTCGGTGAAAGCGCCCGTCTACTTGTTAAATTCATCATCTGCAATGTTGACAAGGCATCGGTTGATGATTTTTGCAGCTTTATTTTGCTGAACTTGCAAATATCTCATCAAACTTTCATTGTTTTTGTCTCCCCAAATGATGTCCCCATAGTCTAACAGTGGTACAATGAGGATGTTGAACAGGGATAATCTTGCTTGTAAAGGTAGATGTTTTATTCTCTTAATTATGCCGAGTCTTTGATTTGGCGATAATTGTGTCTATATGCTCTGACCTATTTAAAAGATTCAACTCTTCCAATCACATCGTTGTTTATCCGAAGGGACATAATATCTTGAATGTACTTTAATTTTTGGGGACTGCCAAATACCATAAACTTAACTTTGGGTTTATTATACCCTGACATATAATCCACCAATCAACTGTCTCTCTTAGCGTCACATGGCAGCCCAATATTTTACGATGTAGGGCAGCCCAATATTTTACGATGTAGGGCAGCTACATATTGGGCATCTTTATGTTAAGATATTTTGTTCGATATAATAAAACACCTGTTGGATTCCTCTTCACCAAATATTACAAAATATTTAAGTCTCGATTTCCAATATTGAATTCTCGACTTAAATAATTTGTAATATTGGGCTCAGAGAAATCCAATACAATAAATTTTGAGAAAACCAGTTGGAGATAGTAAAAAGGTCCGCAGTTTACGTTCGAGATCGTTAGCGTTCTTGGATGAGCAGTGAATGACAGTATCGTCAGCATACAGGGCAATTTAACTTTCAAGTTGACAAGTTGGTAGATCATTCACATAAACTAAAAAGAGGAGAGGTCCTAAAATGCTGCCTTGAGGTACTCCAACAGTAACTGGTGCCGAATTAGAATCACCCACTGAAGGCAACTGAGTCCTATGTATGAGGTAAGATTTAAACCAATTTAAAGCGACATTGTTAAGGCCAATAGCTTGAAGTTTGAGAAGAAGTAGTTGATGGTTAACTGTATCTAACGCTTTGGACAGATCTGGAAAACAGCGCCTGTCAAAAGGCCAGTGTTCGTGTTTTGAAGGATACTGTCAGTAAAATCAACCAGGGCTATTTCTGTTGATAATTGCGTTCGATGAAGGAGAACGCATTCTAATCTTGCATGTTATGGGTTACCTGTGCTTTACAGCTAAAAGAAATCAAGATAATATCTTTCCCCTTCTTGAATAAATTACCGTTTTGGAATTTGGAATACATTATGGCATTAGTACAAGCTAGGAAAATGCTGCCTTGGGACTAACACACGAGCAGTGGATACGAAGTTGCCTGTGGAAGTGTTCAGGATTAGGCATACCAGAAGAATGTTGCTAGAAATTTTCTATAGCATGGAGGATCAAATAAATAGAATGTAGAATATAAACCACAATAATAATAGAAGAACATATGGTAATCATATGGCACGTTTATAATAATGTCAAAATTCAATCTGATCATTTGAACACCATACATCTAATTCGAACAACATTTACTCGAAACGGGCAAGCCTCGCGAAGTTATAAATTTCCCATTCAAGCGAACTTGCCAAATCGAACTTCACGATTGTAATATTTCTGAATTGAACGATTTACAGGTATCTGGCGGTCAACTTTCTAATCGAACAAACGAACGGGAAATATACCCTCCTAATATTGAAATAACGTACGGAAATCACTCCGGATGTCACCGTTGTCAAAAACATCGAAGTTACAGTGTCTCCTTCAATTAAGACGCTGTTATATATTTATTAGCTTTATTTATTTTCATAATTCGTTACACTGGTCCACATGCGTCAAACGCAATTACATAATCTTTGATTACTCCTAGTTTAGGCCTAAATCCGAATTGCTTGGCTGTAATAATCTTGTTGCTGTTTAAATAATGATAAAGTTGTGTATGAACAGCTCTCTCCAAAATCTTGCTGATGGTAGGTAATACAGTTATAGGTCTGTAGTTATTCGCATCACAGCGACCACCCTTCTTAAAAAACGCTGTTATCTTGCCAGTCTCCCATAGGGAAGGAAAGGTGTAGGTATCGAGAGAACGATTAAATAATGTCGTTAAGCTGCCGTAGATGATATCAGTAGTCTTTTAGTAAACAAGCACTAATTTTGTCGAGGCCTATGGCTTTATTGGTTTTTAGATTGTGTAGAACGAATTCCTCTGTTATTGGTTCAAAGAAAAACTTACTGCTAAGGCGTGGCACTGATGTAAATAGTGGTGTAATACATGAGGTAATCTTTTGGGCCAGTTTAGAAGCAATGGTTGAAAAATGGCTGTTTAGAATGTTCGCTATAGAGGAATGATCACAATATGCAACACCGTTTGTTTCGATACGTGAAATTGGCGTATTTTGTTTGCGGGACGTTATCTCATTTAGCGATTTCCAGACTTGTTTGGTTATTCTTATTTTCAGAAATTAATTTCGAATAATAATCAACTTTAGAATTTTTTACCATTTGATTGACAGAGTTCTTAAGTTTCTTGTAGTAGCTCCACAGCTTCATCTACATGTGTTAAGTCGGCAAAGTCCTTTTCAACATCACGCCAACTATGTAAAACTAAAAAGTATATATTTACATTAAAAATATTAAGTTATATAATGGCTAACTAAAAAGTATGTATGGCTTAAAAATAGTACGTTATAAAATCAATGTTAAAATTATATAGTTAATCAGTAAGTTTAGATTTAAAAGCGTCTAAGGAATTTGAAATAACTCGCGGAAAAAAAGAAAATTTAAAAACATCCTTCGAAAACTATGGTACTCTGAATTTAAAAGGATGGCTGCAACATGTCTGTGTCTCAGTATGGGGAACCAAATGGTTTTCCAAGTCCAAATCTACCAACTTATGAGACATTTTATACATCATAGTCAATCTCGCTTTCTTTGTTCTGGTTTCTAATGTATCCCAACCAAGATCCCCAAGCATAGCAGTGACACTCTCCGTTGATTTATAATTACTTAAGCAAAAACAGGAGCTTTTCTTTGAACCCTTTCAATGGTATAAATGTCTTTCTGTGTATGAGGATCCCAAGCTGAACTCGCGTATTCCAATTTCGGTCTTACAATAGACATGTACACTGATTCTTTTACTCTCTGGGGACAAAACCAAAAGTTGCGTCTAACCATGCCAAGGGTTTTAGAAGCTTTGTTGGAGATGGAAGATATATGGTCTGACCAATTTAGATTGCTGGTGAAAGCTACTCCAAGGTATGGAATAGATTTGACTTGTTCCAACTGCCTGCCGCAAAAGATACTTGCGACTTTAGATTTCGTTGCATTAAACTCCATCTGCCATTTAGACTGCCATTGTTCTAGTTTGGTTAAATCGTTCTGAAGCTGGTCGCACTCAGCATCTCCTGCGATGACTCCATACACCAATGTGTCATCCGCAAAAAGTCTAACGTTGGAGATAAGACCATCAGGTAAGTCATTGATGTACATCAAGAACAGCAACGGACCTAAAACTGTTCCCTGGGGTATGCCAGATATGACTGGGATAGACTGAGATGATTTGCCCTTGCAAACAACAGTTTGGAAGCGGCCTATCAAAAAAGATTCAAACCAGTTGCGTAACGATCCATGTATGCCATAACGTAGCTTCTGTAGTAAACGCTGATGTGGAACTTTGTCGAAAACGTTAGAAAAGTCTAAAACTACAGCGTGTGTTGACTTATGTGCTGTGTTTCTGTAGTTAATGTGTGTGGTTAATATGAGCTGTGTTTCTGTAGACCTCTTGGCCCTGAATCCGTGCTGAACGTCAGATAGAATATCATACTTCTCTAAATGTTTCATTACATGGCTGTGGATGATATGTTCCAAAATTTTAGATGAAATACAGGTTAGAGAGACTGGTCTGTAATTGGCCGGATCAGATTTAGTACCCTTTTTAAAAATTCCAACAACGTTTACATTTTTACACCTTTTTGGAACAACTCCTGCTATGGAGGCTTGAAATATGTTGGTTAAAGGGATATGGCAATATAAATTAACTTTGTCTCACTTGAAAGAACTCGTTAAATGGTATAACAAGACCTTCTACAATTTTCCCTTATCTTTTTTGGTTTTCGAAATAATTTGACGAAAGACAGCGTGCTGTCCGCTATCTTCGAATTATTTTCGATATGCATGTGACGTCATAAGTAGGGTAAAGTGAAATTTTTATCTTGCCAACTTTACGACATTATGAGCCAGAAACTCAATTATGTTGCACTATTTCCATTTTCAATTGGCCCACAACATTTTAAAAAGCCTTCCGCGGAAATTCGGTCACCTACGTCACCAATTTCCTGGTTAATTAAGTAAAATATTACAACAAGATGGCGGATTGTAGAATGTCTTTTGTCATAATTATCTGAAATATTTCAAAAACCAAGAAAGATACAGAAAATTTGTAAAAGGTCTTCTTATACCATTTTACGAGTTCTTTCAAATGATACAAAGCTAATTTATATTGCCATATCCCTTTAACAGTGGTGCAATTTCATTTGCATTCTCTCTTAAAAACCAGGCCGGGATGTCGTCAGGACCGCTCGCTTTGTTGGCTTTCAAAGAAAGAAGTTGTTTAAGGACTCCCTTATACGAAATTTGCAGACCATGAATCTTTGGAGTAGGATTGTTCCCCATTTATGGTACATTGGTGAGATTTTCTGTAGTAAAAACACTACTGAACTGCTTGTTAAGAATCTCAGCTTTACTTTGGCCATCACTAATGGTTAAGCCTTCTATCTCAAAGTCTGATATACCTGGATCATCCTGTTTAACTTGTTTGATATAGGATCAGAACCTTTTAGGATTATCTGAAATAGCTTCGGTAAGGTATTCAGAAACATAGGTTGACCTAGCCGATTTTAAGCGACAATGAAGATGTTTTCTAGCAGCTCGAAATTTACCCCAATCGTTGGTCAGACCACTCAGGTACATTAATGCCTGGCTCCCTAGTCATATATCGCCGAAAATAGACTAAATTCAATAACAAATTTAGAATAGGTACGAAGGAGGTAAAAGTTCATGTAGATGTGGTATTGCAGGACGCTGATCATTAACATGTATGTTGCCATGGAAACGTCCACGTGATCGGAAGATGCTTCGGAATGATTTGGCAGAATATATCGTCGTGGGAGACCCGCATAAGCGCATTCAAATGTTTTCGTTATAAGCAAGAAACTAATATAGCAATTGTAGTTTATGAAACAAATTAGACTGATGTACTAGCTGATTTGGTGTACAAGATATTAATGACAGAACACGAAGAACATAAATGTTGGGTTGATTTATTAATAATAACATTCAAGTAAGGCTTGTGGCAACATGGTTCTAATTTGTTTCATAAAGGTGGATGCTTTTTCTACAACATTAATTCATTTAATGGGAGCATTAAACGAGAAATCCCGGTCTCCGAAGGGAACGTGTTTTCTACACGCAAGAGAGAAGCAAAGTACGCCATTTTTGACGAGCCAGCAAGCAATAACACAGCGGGTTCAACATATAACGAAGTAAACATGATGTAAACACTGCCTGCACTGCCCCATCCTATACATACTGTCGAGTTGCTCTCCTCCCAACTCATCAGCTGTCTGAACAGCACTAGCAGCCTGCGTCGCCAACAAACAAAACCCTGTATAAAATTAATGTTTGCGTATCCTGCTCAAGAGCAACTTCCCCGACCCAGCGGGTCTCATTTTCATACAGATTTGACAGTATCATATTCCGCATAACTCGAATCGTTCTGCTCCAGTCTGCTTCAAGTGAAGTTACTTCAGTAAATTAGGGATTCTTTCAAATGCTAAATGTACAACATGTGTGTTTCCAATTGATTGCATCGTACATTCGGCATTACTAGCTACATGTAACCACAGACTACAAAACTTAGGCGATGTGACACGCATATTTAACATTTTTGAAACCTGAGAATTTGCGGGGCTATCGGCCAGACAATCACAGAGCCATACATAATAATGTGGATTTAGCGCGCTGTTTGCGCCAACAGAATCGTTACAGACGCGAAATCATTTAAAAGATTCTAACCAGTTGATACAGAGCGTGGTTTCCACTTTCCAGCAATATATTAATCAATGTTAAATATCTATTGTTGTTGCAACGCGCGCATCTCTCGCGCGACGTACGCTGACTGGAACGTGTAGGGAGCCAGGCATTAATATGCCTGAGCAACAACACAGATGAATGGTGTGTACTGTATGCAATGAATGGCTGTATACTATATAGATGATTGAAATATTTTAAACCCTAACAAAATAATTTATAAATGAAACATCTACAGTATCCATTCATACTGTATGACTGAATTTCCTTGATTCCTGCATCTCATTGCCTTATATTATGTTTCTTATGTCGTAAAAAACAACACCATCAAATTACGTGTAAATTTATATTTTAGAGTGACCCAAATGAATTAAGTAATTCCTCTGCAAAAGACTGTCATTTGGTGAAGGTGAACAAAATCAAAGTGATAGCAGTGGTTCTGGCAGCACTGAGGAACAGGTCAGGTGATTAATCGTTGCAATTTTAATGTACTGATAAGAAACATGTGAAATCATGTATCTGCTGTTTCAATCATCCTCAGGAAATAACACAAATTAAATGAGGTGAAACCAGTGTGTGATGTCAGTGAAAAATCACTGACTCTGGTTCATTTCAATAGTACATCATGTAACATGTTTTCACCTACTGTACTGTAGGTTAAATAGGGGACTGTAGTTATATAGGTAGGTTTTCATATACAGATTGGATAAAATGTCAGTTCTATAATTTATATACAAAATATGTAAAATAATCTCATTTGTTATTTGGTTTGTTTTAGTTAACCTGTACCTTCAAACAAGCTACCCTGGTTGTGTTAAGTGATGCCAAAACCTTAACTATTATTAATTCTGGCAATCTGAAGCATACAGTAAGAGCCAGCGTTAGTCCCTTTCAAGGAACTCCAAAACAGAGGTATCTGCCCGAGTTGCTATGGTTATTATTATTATTTTCCGATACAGCCACCCCTCAACAGTGAGGATTTTTGGCCGGTGTGGTCAGTAGCTAAGTTGTTATAAGCTTAGAAATCATGCGTTTAAATGATTCAGTATTCGTGGCATGCAAGAATACGTTCTCTGGGAGAGCGTTCCATTGTTCAATGGTTCTTGGATAAAAAGATAGTCTATGGGCTTCAGTTTTACAGGCAATTTGTTTGAAAGAGTGATCCTTGTTGTGTCTACTTTTCCTCGTAGGTTGTTGTAAGTTTTCACACGTATTTACTACAACAAGGCCCTTTACGATCTTGTATAATAATGTTACGCGTGCGATGGCTCTCCTTTTCTCCAATGTATCCCAACCGAGTTTATCAATCATAGCTGTCACGCTTTCTTGGGGTTGATACCGAGACATTACCCAACGGGCTGCGCGCCTTTGCACCATTTCTACCCTGTGGTAACCGTTACTCTCAACACCTTTCCTTGGGTCCCATATAGTTGAACAGTACTCCATCTTAGGTCTAAGGATGGTCTTGTATGCTTTCTCTTTAAGGGTCGGTGATCTTACCTTAAGATTTCTCTTTAGGAAACCAAGAGTCTTGTTACGTTTAGCCGTAATGTTCGAAATATGAGTGTTCCATTTTAAATCTTTAGTCAAATGCACACCAAGGTACTTTGAACTGGTGACTGTTCTCAACAGCACTCCATGAAGAACATAGTCATAATGTATGTCTTGTCTCTTCCGACTTATCCGGAGAACCTCGCACTTCTCGAGGTTGAAACTCATCTGCCAGTCATGTTCCCATTCTTCTAATCTCTGCAGGTCTGCTTGTAGTTTAAGGGAGTCTTCTTTCGAGTTGATAGCCAGAAGTAGGGCTGTGTCGTCTGCAAATAGGTGGACATTTGAGAGGACATACTCTGGTAAGTCATTTATAAAAATTAGGAATAGTGCCGGACCGATCACTGAACCTTGGGGGACGCCAGACAACACTGGTAGATATGGTGACTGTGCACTGTCAACAACAACACATTGCTGTCTGTTTTGAAGAAAGTCCTGTATCCACATATGAGTGTCTCCACTTATGCCATAATACTCGAGTTTTGACAACAGTTTACTATGTGAAACTTTGTCAAAAGCCTTTGAAAAGTCCAACACAACAAGATCAGTCTGTGTGCGAGCTGCAAGATTTGAATGTAGCGTGGTAGTTAGCTCAAGAAGCTGGGTTTCGCAGGACCTACCAGATCTAAATCCATGCTGTAGGTTATGTAAGATGTTAAAATGTTCAAGGTGATGCATTACGTTACTGGTAATTATGTGTTCCATAATCTTGCTGCATATACATGTGAGTGATATGGGTCGATAATTTACAGCGCAGTCTTTATCGCCTTTCTTGAACACAGGAGTGATCCTAGCCAGCTTCCAGTCATCTGGAACTTGGTGGGCTTTAAGGGACGCAACAAACATTTCCTTCAGTATGGGCGCAATTATAGTTGCCAGTTGTTTTAGGACCATAGGTTGGATGTTGTCAGGCCCTGCGGCTTTATGAGGGCTTAGATTTTCCAAGAGTTTTACTATTCCAGGTTCTGTGATGTTTATTTCGGGCATAATTGGGTGTGGGCTGCTAGTATGAAATGGCCGGGTGGAATCTGTACTACCGTCTGTGAAGGCAGAGAAAAACGTTGAATTCAAAAGAGATGCTTTTGCAGCAGCATCAGAAACAAGCAGGCCATTACTTTTTAGGGATGGTATGCCAGTGGAGTCAGCCTTTGCGTGTTTGAATAAAGACCAGAAACGTTTATTCGATACGTAAACTGCCTCAGGTGTGTCATCGGTGGGGGTTATCACCTCTTCCACATACTTCCAATACGCTACTCGTAAACTTTTTTGGACTTCACGCTTAAGGGTCTTATACCTGGGATCTTTTTTGCGATGGAGTTTGTCTCGCTTTCTCATTAATCGTCTCAGTTTGCAGTCTACATAAGGGAGTTTGTTTTTACTTTTAGCTTGTTTACTGGGGATAAACTTTTCAATAGCATTTTGGAGCTCGTTCTTAAATAGCATCCACATCATATTCACAGAGGTAAAGCGTTCTTCGTTGGAGGATCTTACAAAGTTGGAACAAAAAGAGGACATATGTGCCCTCAGACCTTCCCAATCAGCTCTCTTATACAGAAAGATCTTGCGTCTCTGTTGTTTGTAACTAATAGGACTTATGTCTCCCTCAATGTAAACAATGTCATGATCACTTATTCCAGGTATTATAGATACTGTTTTTATAAGAGATGCATTATTTGTTGCAAACAGATCTAAGATATTTTCTCCTCTGGTTGGTTCCTTGACAATTTGTATTAATGAGTGATCATCAAACAAATCTATATATTTCATTGTTAGGTCTGGGTAGTGGCAGTTTAGCTTTAGGCCATTTCTTTTCCAATCATAACCTGATAAGTTAAAGTCCCCAGCAACCCAGATATGTGACTGTATGTTTTGTAGATTACTAAGGGAATTTTTAAGGTTTATATAACTTCTTTCATCCCCTTCGTGTGGGTTATAAAAAGCACATACATAAAGGTTTTTACACCCTTTAACACATATCTCAACCCATACCATTTCGCAGTCAGTCTCCCAATTCAGCTTTCGAGTAGAAATCAGGTCGCTGGAGACAGCAATGAAAACTCCACCTCCAGAGGTGTGGCTTCTGTCGCGACGAAACACATTGTATTGCTTGGTTAAGTTTGGCGGAAACATTTCCCCGTTTGTAACAGAGTCATTGAGCCAGGACTCAGTACATACTATTATATCAGGTACAGTTGTTTCAATTAAATTCAAGAATTCAGGCTTTTTATTCCGTATTGATCGAGCGTTTATGTTCAGTAACCGAAGTGGGCAAAACTTGCTATTTTGGTTTACTTTTATGCCTCGACGAGTCGGCTGTTTTGGGGATTGATGGTTGTTTATATCTCCACTGTTCTCTGTTTTGGGGGAAGATGATGCCACAGGTTTGCCAGGACTACATGAAGTACTATGTTGATTCATACTAGAGCTGCCATCAAGGTGGGAGAATGAATTTGATGTGTTTATGGTGTGATATGAAAGCAGGGTGGAATAGTTTGGACAGTCACACGATTGACATGCCCAAAAGGCTATACTTCCGTTTAGATCAGGCATAAGAGGTGTGTCCTCAGCAACTTGACATGAGAAATGAAACCATTTTCCACAGTTATCACAACACAGAGCTTTTTGATTCCATATAACTGTTTGCTGGCATAATTCACATGTAAATCTATGTCCTCTTACATTTTCAAAGTTTCCTTGAATTGGTCCAGGGTTTGTTGAGATGTCTCCACACAAAAGTAGCATAACCAAATTGAATTGATGACTAGATAGCTTGTCGGCCATGTTGAATTTCACTCGATGAAACAAACGCAGAAAAGCATAATTTTTGGCGTGATATGTAACGGAAAAGTTTGATAAAATGTAATCCCTAGCTCCATCGATAGTATCTTGATTTAAATTGAAAGTTTTCTGGATCCTATCATGTACATAAAACGCAAAAAAAGCGATAAATATCGCTCCTACAAATTTCATGACCGCCATAACTGACGACCGCTGACCACACCTAATTTGTTTACACCTAATTTGAAGGTTGCTTACTTTGTATAAATGAAATGTGCGATCTCACAAATAACAATGCAGCAGTCTTAAATTCAGTTTAAAAAACGGTTTCTGTATGATTATATTTTATATGGAAAATATTATACAAGAAATTATATTGTAAGATTTTATATTATTTTATGATCACATTTTAGATTGGGCAGAATATGGGAAAATGTACATATTAAAAGTTGGAGTATGTATACATATTTATATTTTCTAAATTGATATAGCGGTTTTGCTTGGCTGTATTTTCAAAAGTTCACCCATAAACTTCACAAATATAAAATGCACTCGCTATTCTTATCCATCCCTTGGGATTCCTTTTGACGTTTAAAATACTTCGTAGTCGCTTCGTTTGGAAGTGGAAAATAACCGTTTCTAACTTAAAGATGAAAGATTGCTAGGCAAATAACACTATTTGTTAACATAATTCAAGTTTATATTATAATATTTCGTTTGAAATCGAACGAACTGCTATGCCCACGTGTAGTTCGATTTGTTTACCCTTACAGAAAACTAATCTAATTAAATTCATCACCACCCACAGCCCTTAATCAACCAGAAAAAAATCCTTTTACGAAGCAACGTGAAACGGCTCAACTGGCACATGTGCATATTTTGCCAACAAAAAACCAAGGCAAACGTCCATCATATACAAGAGGAGCAAGTAAACAAACGGATCGTAGAAGGAGCCAAGTACAGGTATGACCCGATTTTGAGGACACGACTGGCTTGTGTAAACGAACTCATGGCAGCTGATGGAAAATATCACAATAGCTGCCATGCGAGGTTCAAACGTAGCACTGACAAAATAAGCAAATCAGCACAAAATGTTAGTGATGTTGTATTGCTTTGGCTATTCACGAGCTGGAACAATTAGCATCATATGCTGAAATTCTAGAGCTTGTGTGTGTGGGAAAGATACTGCACACTCTCGAATGAGGCGGACATCGCAATACCGTCATCATTTATCAGTCAAAGAGCACATTCAAAGATAAGTTAGCTGAACGTCTGGATGATGTGTATGAAGTTATAGTTCTCAATGATCAACCATGCACAGAACACTACTCATCCGAACTAAGTTCCGCCACATCCCATTATCTGTCATGGTGAAGAATAATGGCGTAGATATCACTATTCCCATGTTCAAGCATCAAACAGATGATTCGTTTCTCTCCATGGTGCATGTTGCACTATGCATATGACATGATATGTTATCATATCCCAAGGCTGATGGAACTGAAATCATGTTATGTGTGTTCCTTCTGTGCAAGTTCTGCCAAATGTGGATATGCCTGAGTCAACATCTCCTACAAAACCCGAAGACATCCAAGAACATATCACGATTTTAGGAGATTCAATGCTAACTTAAACTTAACTTCTCAACTTAAATTCAACCTAATACGAGTAAAAACTAAAACCTGTTCTTGACACGTGACAATGAGTCTGACGTCACTAAGTTCGCTGAATAACGTAGTTCAATAGTACCTAAACACATAGGGATTTCCACCACTGATAACATCCTTCACTCATCTTTTTATATTGTTGCAGTGCACAGTATGTTACTATACTAGAGAAACAATTTATAAATCTAATGCTCATTTGTAATGTGTATACATACTGTTTGGTTTGCAATATGTTTGGTGTCAATATGTTTCTAATTGAGACTTACCAACTTTGCAGAATGTTGCAATTATTAACTTGTACCTGAGTCAATCTGAGTCAATCTGAATGTTCTCTAGCTTGTATATACTAAAAGCAAATGTGACAAAGGGAAGAGCCTATGATATGCTTTTTAGTTGTAAATGTTTTGCTGTGTTAAGTTGTCAATGCTCAGAAAAACTGTTAGCTCCAGACAGGACTCAAACCTGCAACTTTCTGAATGCAAGCCATACTCTAACTATTGAGCCACTAGAAGTCAGATTGTAGGGCAAGCTTATTACGGTTATTGAGTATTGATAGCTGGCACAGCAAAACCTTTACAACATTACAAACTTCAAGCTGCAACTACCTAAGTTAACAAAAACAAATTGATTTGAGCTCAACCAAGTAACCTTAAGTATTTCCATGTTATTTTGTACTAACACCAATTATACAAAATCTACTGCTCAGTACTCATTGATATTATTTTTGGTTTTGGTTCTCTTAGAGCTGGGAAAGATTGCTGGATCTGAAAAAAGAAAATCTGGTATCATCTTTCCAGGCATTGTTAAAGGAGAATGAAGAAATTAAAATGACAAACATGTCAGTGGATAACACGGACTTGTTACAGGCGATAAGGATGGTTGAAAGACGCACAAAAAGAAAATCCACAGAAAAGTTGATTACCTTTCATGATTAAGTGTTATTTTTTATTTAATATATTTGCCACAACTGTGACAGGAGAAAGAATCAGGGCAAAATGAAAACACTACCTATGCAGCACTCTACTTTTTAACAATAAAAAGGCTATTAACACTTGAATAATATTTGGTCTGATGTAATCCTGGCTTGTATGACCAGTTCTTGCCTGGATGACCAGATCATTATTAATTATCTGTGGGATTTTATTATTTTCTTTCTTTCCGGAAATGTATTTCATATACTGACAATTGTTATATAATAATCGAATTTATTTAGCAGCTATAATGGTTATATTTTAATGTTTTCATTTATTTCTAATGTTTAAGCCATCAACGCCACCGAGAAAGATGTTTGTATCCAAGATTGTGCAATTTCGAATTGTGTGCACAGGAACAAAGGAAAATCCCAACGAAGTTTTTATAACTGGAGAAGACAATGTTAAGACGAGTGTTTAGTAGCCGGGTGTTTCGAGGTGAAGTGTTCTTGCCTGCTTGCTTGGAAGTGTTTGGGAACAGCTATATTGCTGTCAAGTATCTTGTTAAATACGCTCAGGGTTTGTCTGCGATACTACGTGTTCTCCGAAAGAAACAACGAAATCTCTGTAGTATGTGTTGAACTAAAGGTAAGTTGTCTCCTTATTTCCATTTATTGCCATTGGTATACTATTTTCACAAATTAAGTTCATAGAACACAAGCTTTTATACTATGACCATGTTTAAACTTTAAACCATTTTGTTTGACAGAGCAGTTTGCTCAAGATTTAAATATCAAACCTTGGAGTATTACTATAGATAGCTGTTGTCCAAATTTAGTTCATAGAACACAAGCTTTTATACCGTCCAACCCACAATTTAAGAAAATAAAGGCCTCGACTTGCTTTAACTTCGATAATCAAGTCCAAGAAGACAATTTTTATGGCTTATGTTTCATCATTTATTTAAACCATTTTGTTTGAGCAGTTTTCTCAAGATTTTTGAGCCAGCTATAGTAATACTCCAAGGTTTGATCTTTAAATGTTGAGCAAACTGCTCTGTCAAACAAAATGGTTTAAAGTTTAAACATGGTCATGGTATAAAAGCTAGAATACAAGCTTTTATACCATGACCATGTTTAAACTTTAAACCATTTCCTGTGTCTGTCGCGCTTATCGCTCCTAACATTTGCTAAAAGCCCCGCACAAGTTATCTAATAGGATCTACAAGGGGGATTCACACAAAGTAAACAGGAGTCAATAATGTGTCATGTGACAAGACCTATTAAAATAGCGCTCCGTCGAGATGACGTCAGTACCGATGTTTGTCCACTTTTACCCATAATTCTTGCGCCCATAACAAAAGAAATAGCTCATTTGCAATAATTTGTGAGTCAAATTTGGTTTGTTTGTCCGCTTTTTGAGCTATTAATAGCAACCAGACTGTACGCTATTGCGCTTGCACGCAGTGCGCCGAGCGTGTGAAAAACCTGGGTACGAGGGTCGGAGCGTGTTTTATTATCTCTATGGGTGAAACTTCTTATCAGTCTTGGTCAGTTTTTCTCGAAGTAATGTATCCTTTATTATTTTGTTCAGTTGTGCATCGCTTTAAAGTTCGAACCCCTTTAGTAGTTTACATTTTAAGATATTCGTCAGAAGTCTTTCTGCTTTAATATATTTGTCAAATTATTTGGGTGATTGGGCCTGTTCCCCAACGTTGTTGATCTCTGGCTTAAAAGTTTTTTTGAAATCTTTGATTCTTCAAGCAGAGTAGCGTTAAACTTTGTCTGACCTTCGCATTCATGTTTTAAATATGCTATTTTCAGCTGTATATGGAGTTGTATCGTTATTAAAAATATCATGATTCAAGCCTACAGTTTGATATTAAAGTTTCATTGTAAAATTCATTAATAATTCATGAAGAAAATTCAAAATAAATTAATATTTAATCAGCATATTTAACCCAGGTTAAAACATTGCTTAATAAAACATCAATGTTTTATCATAGTTAACTTGCTGATTAATAAAACATCAATTTTTATCGAAGTTAACTTGCTCAAATTGAGCTTTTTTGGAGTTAAAATAATTTGTTTGTACCGTTTCTACAACTTGTAAACAAAGTATGTATTATATATTCTATTGATTTTACAAGCTCGTTAAAACATTTGCGGTCGATGTTTATTGGCAGTTACTAACTGCCCATAAACATCGGCCGCTCATGTTTTAACTACTACTTATCGAATTCATTAAAGATTCATGAAGACAATTCAAAAGAAATTAATATTTAATCAATATTTGTAAATCGGTAAGAGATTCGTCCTAATTTACATAAACTTCCCGTTCGATTTTCTCGGTTAAAACAGCTCATATCTTTAAGATTGTTAATAAAACTGAACAGTTAGATGTGTGAATTCGATAAGTCAGATAAAAGATTCGGGTGAACTTTCATATAAATCCCGAAATGACGTCACAGACTATCGGTAGTAAAATTCGAAATTAAAATCAGCTGTTATTTCTAAAATAAAGCATTATCGTAAGAGTTAGCGTTAGTATTAGGTGTAGGGTTAGGGTTATGTTGGGGTTAGGACTATGTTTTAAATTCGGGATATTTATATGAAACGTCAGGCAAAGATTGGCATCCGATCTTTATCTGATATACAAACGCTCGCCTTCGGCTTGAGTTATCAGATAAAGATCAGCTGCTCATATTTTATCTATCACTTCAAGATTCAAAAGCACAATTTGGGGGATGCAGGGGCATGGATCCTGGCAGATTTGTGAAAGGTTGCGGCAGGATGGCAGAATATCGAATAGGCTTATGTGGGTTTACATCACGAAATTGTTATCACCACCAAGCCTCATTTTGGTGTTAAGAAAACATATAAGGTAGCGAGGCTTGGTGGTGTTAACAATGTTGTGACGTAAACCGCATAAAGCCTATTGTAATAAACCGTGGGGGATGTTTTGTTAATATTATATAATTATTTAATATGATCCCTTTTGGTGTATTTCACTTTGGCTATATTGTCGGGCAATTTTAATCAACATTTAGTGAATCCTAGACTGTAAAAGTCTTGGTCCAGTCATATCACCATGCAAATACAAGTCTGCTAGATCAATCCTTCAATGGCCTTATTATGTACTTTCTTTGCAACACTAATTTTTTACAGATGGCATTTAAAGCAAGCAACTTAACAGTTCATGACTTTAAATCATTACCAGTACCAAGCTCCCCAATGAAATTAAACACGAATCTAACTTGTGCTGTGGTCAACAAAAGCACTTTAAGACCAACCAAAAATGGTTCCATGTTTTCCATAAATTTATGCAACAAAGATCCAGGCATCCAGCTACCATGATCAGAGCCATCTGTTTTCAAGAGGAAATGTTTGACAAGTTCGAGGCAAATAAAACCTATGATATCCAATCATTCAAACTCAAAAAGTATTTTTCTGCTTCAGAGTCTGTTGAACTGCTCTTAGACAAGGACACAAAGGTTGAAACTGCACCAACACAAATCAAGATGGCTATACAGTCTTACACTATTGCACAAGTGCTAAGAGGTGAAACTAGCAAAGATAAAGTTTAAAGATAAAGGCCAAAGTAACAGGCATAGATGAACCTACTATAGTGGCAGCGAAGCAACAGAAAGCGGACTTCTTCCCGACATGTCATAGTTCGTACACTGAAAGTCTGAAAACGCTTTAAAAAAACGCTTTTGCTGCTTTTGCATACTTTTTGCTAATTGATCCTGACCTCCCTTTGTGTACGCTCCTGGTATTGGAAGAAAGTAATTGAACATGCTGCACATGAAGAAGCTATTATAGTTTTCGGTGTTGCTACAGGGGATGTTACACCCAAACATTTTCAAAAATTTGAGCAAAAATATGAAGTTCCCAACATTAAGCACAGGCCAAATTTGTAAATCATTTGAATAGTAAATATATCCGGCAAATTTCGTTGGACACTCCCCAATCAAAGTGGGTCTGTGACACCCCTGAAATTAAATTACCCACCCCTCCCCTAATACCACCAGCTACACAGGCTACTGAAAGTATAACACTGATCACTATCCTAAAACATATCACCAGTGGCTACAACTACAAGCCTTTAGAAACAACAGCTTCAAGTTCATCTTCCAGTTCTCAAATCGTAGATGCATACGAAAGTGGTAAAACAAGTAACACAAGTCAGCAAAACCAACATATGGCCACTTTGACTGGAATCAACAACACTTTTGTTCTATCTACTGTTTCCGTTAATGATGTCGCCAGCAGAAAAACAGCTCCTTCAGAAATTCCGGTTACTTCTTTGCACAAGCCAGTTGCGATTAACAACTACAACAGCTGTGCGTTCAACATCACAAATTACAATACTAATAGCGTAGAATCGCCGCCGACTTGTTATTTTGAGTCAGATTAAATTGTTTGTTTCAACTCTGACGTTTCCCCGTGATACTTTTACTAAAATGACTATTTGTGCAATGGAAGAGATTGTTTGATAATTGATTTATTGTTTCTAGTCATATTGTATTAATATTTATACAATTTGCTCTTACCTATTTTTCCGTGAAAAATCTGTTAATTTAGTTGATTCCAGTACAATACAACTTGTCTATCTTGACTTGTTTTAAAGAACTATTACAGAGGGGATATAATTAACAGGTAATAGAACTACCAGTTGTGCTATTAATGTCAAAATCATAAATCATACTCGTGATTAAATCGATTTCCCACTTCACAGTCGGTCGATTTTGTAATCACTTGTGTGATTTTGGCATTAATACCACTCCTGGTCGTTCTATTACCTCTATTAATTTGCCAACCTGTTATGGTATTAGTTTGTAATACCATGATTACCAAGGTGATTAATTTAACTTAATACATTTTTTGTTTTGTAAAAGAGTATTGTTTGATAATACATGCTAATGAGGAAAAAATTATCATGGCCAATAATCGCGGACATGGTCGCTACATGTGCGCGAAGATTTTCCTTCAAAATTGCGAACTTGGCCCAATGTTTATGTATTAGGAAATTAAACAATTAATAGAGTGATTTGTCAGTTTTTGTGATGTACTGAACATGCTTCGTTACACTAATGAATCACGATTACGATATTTATCTTTACTTTATTCAATAACAAACATAAATTTGATCACTCACATATCTCTTGGTTTTCTCACGAAACTCACACACTTCGCACATTGTTTTCGTATATTGCACAGGTAACCTAAGCTCACTAATAAAGACCGAATCACTTCCGGTCACACTCCCCTAAAATTGAAGGCATTTCAATTTTATAAACTAAACATAACAAATTTGAATTGTTGAAATGTTCACAGTTCATAAGTAATAATGTACAGTTCCTCGTCATCTTTAATCAGTGACATTTCGCTGCTGTTACTCGTCTTCATCACGCAGCATCGTTCGTATACGATATCTTCAATTGTTTGTGCATTCTGTCCCCAGACTTGTTCCTCTTCTTGTTCACTTTCCACATTGTAAGTGGTCTGTTTGTTAACATGTTTTTCAATGTCAATGACGATAGACTCAAGTTGTTCATACAAGATGTTTGCCTTTCCGAGTACTTTGTACAAGGTCTTTTTGATGTCCTTCAACAGGCGTTCGTATATTCCTCCCCACCACGGCGATCTTGCTAAGTTAAATCTCCATCTTATCTCTTGTCTTGCTAGGTAGTCTTGTAGTCGCTCACTTTTCCGAATCTTCTTGATCCACGCTGCTGTCGTCGTGAATACCGATGCGTTGTCCGACACAATGAGCTTTGGCCTTGTCTTTCTGGCTATAAATGAATTTAGCTTTCTTTGAAATTCATCCGCAGTTTGCGTTCTAGTCATTTCCAGATGTACAGCTCTGGACGTTGCACAGGTGAATATAAGAACATAGCTCTTGCCTTGTTCTTTCTTTGAAATCTTGTGCTTCAAGAGGCCAGCGAAATCGATTCCTGTCGTCTCGAATGGTCGTCCTCCTTTGATACAAAACTTTGGCAGTACTGCTGTCGCTGTGTGACGGTAAGGCTTTGCGCTGTACACCTTGCACACGTTGCAGCTGTTAATGACTCTTTTAACTTGGATCGCAACTTCGGAATCCACCAATTTTCTCTAATCGCTGCCATGGTGTTGGCGATCCCTAGGTGTTTTATTTCTTCATGGACATGACGTATAAGCTTCTCGGCGAATTCTCCTCCCTCAATATATATTGGCTCGTAGCCGGGAATTCTGCCCTTGCATCTAAAAACACTTGTGATTTCATCTTTAATTATTTTCCAGCCTGGGTTTTCTAGGTTAGGTTTAACATCTGCCTGTTCTTTCCTCACCCAGCGATTCTTTGCGATGTTAATCTCTTCCGTTGTCAACGTTCCTCTCCGCTTGTCAGTTCCATGCTTCTTAGCTAAGGCGTTGCTCACGAATCTTAAAGCCCACGCAGTAACTCGTAAAGCTCTCCAGTATTTGCTTCTGGTTAGGAGTACCTCCCACTCGTCTGGCTCTTTCTCCGCTAGATTAAACACTTTTTCAGGAATTGGCTTGTGTTCGTCGATTACGCCTTTCGTTTTCTCGAGTTTCGGTTGTGGTGGCCCCCTTACCCATAGGGAAAGTATGGATCATATATGGCCCATGTATGGAGGTGATATGGGTTTAAATATGGTCCATATATGGGACATGTATGGATTTAACATGGAAATATATGCCCCATACCAGTTCCATATGTATGGGAATGATACGTATTTCGTAAATTTCCATATCATTACCATACAATATGGGAATGATATGGGTTTGCTGATCAGATCCATATCATCATGAAAGTACAACAAGGATATATGGAAAATCTATGGGTAATTGTTAACTATGGAAATGCTATGGGAATTTGAATAGCAACTATACAAGAAAAGATATGGGTAAACTATGGGTCCCATACATTACCAACAATCATACCCATACCATTACCATATAATCACAGTCAGTTGCCAAAATTATATCCACTTCCTGATTTAGCCAATAATTTAAACCAGTATTTCTACAATAGTGAATACTATATATTTACGTCAATGAACCCCTTTATAAATATTTAACAATTAATAAAATAATTATTTATATATATTACATTAAATAGTAATAGTCAGTCGATCAATACCTTGATAATAGTAAAAAAACAAACTAATATAATAATAATTAAATGAAAGTTCTAAATTTTTATAACTAAAATAAACTAATATAATAATTAAATGAAAGTTCTATAATGCTGTCAACAATCTTTTCCCTTTGAGGCTGATACTCGCACTCTTTGTGGTCGTCTTGCTTCTACGCATTTCATGTTGACTTTTTGTGTCATTTGGCTTGTGTTGATAATTTCACTGGGGAACTTGGATGCAACTTTTCCTAAAGAAACATTTAAGTTTAAATGTCAGGTTGTGCATGCATGCATTTATGTTTACAATAATGATATATATTAGGTTTCATACAATTAATTACCCAACCATCCAAAAAGGATTTGATTCTTTACAAAATTCTGGCTATATATTCAAAACCTTTTTACTAACAATTGTGTCCAAGACTTTATTATTCAAGAGAACAATTTATTAAACTGCTGTTTTGTTCCAAATTAAAAAATATATATGTTATTTACCGGCTGGGAGGTCCGTACTGGAAAACTGACGGAAAATATTTTTCCAGTACGGACCGACCAAAACGTGTTAATTTTTTCGAGCACGAAAAGTTGCGAGAGGTCCGTACTGGTGTGATACGGACCTCGTACTCGGCCAATCAAAAGGCTCTATTTTAGTTACGGACCTGAGTTACGGACCTCAAAAAATATATATACTGTATACAATAATACCTAAAACATTGCTTACCAAACAGTGCATTTATTATTAGTGGGTTGAGAGGCTGATGGCCAGCAGCATTTTTACTTTTCTTGTCATTTCCTCTTGCACAGGAAACCATAAGTGTTTCTTTTGCGAAAAATATGTCTATTGCAGCATTCAAGTATCCCGACCAGGTCTTGTACGCTGAACAATAAGCTCTCTGATGGGGATACCAGAAGACATTTGACCCCTGCATAAGCTCTGTCATCTGTAAGTGAAAAGAGAAAACTTTAGTGAGAACATATATATATAATATAATCCAATAAGAGACACTGGGTGCACTGAAAACCCTAATAAGAGACAATGCTGACTCCTCATACAGTTATATATGTTTCTTTAAATTGATTAAAAAAATTAATAAATAGTTAGTTGCAGGTTTCAAAGCCATGTTTTAGATTGGTAGATAGGTTGGAAAAACATTTTATTTATTTTTTATTTTCTCATTTCCAGGCCCTTGATATGTACCTTAGCATCCCGCCCGACCTGCAAAATGTCCCCAACCTCAATTTTACTTTGCACAAAACATAGTTTAAACTATCGTTTTACCACCTTAGAAATACCCTACTCATGTTTTACTGTCCATTTGAGCATTGATGATCTCCATTGTGTTGGGCACCACAATGAGACCATGATGAGACAAAAGTGTAACCATGGTTGATAGAAATTTTAAATCTGGTTTGCTTTGTCATGACGGCCTGAAATATAAACCTCCCTCCTGACCTGGAAAAGTTGGAATGGGTGGACAAGTAATTTTTTATGTTGGCTTATTTATCCAAAACTATGTTTAACCCAACTAGGATAATGATGAAAACAACAAAATATTGAACAGAAATCATGTTTTTGGTATTTAAAGTGCCTATGACCCCAAATACGATATTACTGTTATAGGATTCTCCATGAAATGAAAAGTTGAATGTCAAAATGTTTTAGGATTTGAGCTTTATTTGCGTTCATGTTCTAGAACGGTTTGATTGTCTGGAATGCTAATAAGTGTGACGTCATGTACGGCATTTGACTTTCTTTTCTGCTTTCTGTGTGATGGACTGGTTAAGGATTTGAGTAAAATAAAATCTTTACTATAGCGGTCAAATATATCATCAACATTTGAGTTAGATTAATTTGCTCTAACAGTAGAATATTGTATCTGAAATGATGACGTAAATGATGTCACACTCATTAGCATTTCGGACAAACAAATCTTTCTAGAACATCAACGCAAAGTTCAAATCATAAAATATTTTGTCATTCAATTATATTCACTTCATGTAGAACCTAGTATATATCAGTAATATTGTATTTGGGATCTTTAAACCAACAATTATTTATTTTGCCCAACGAGCAAGTTTTCACATGCCAAATCTAAAATCAAACCATTCCTTATGATTTACATTACAAATGTCACATGAAAACTTCAATGTTTAATAAATATCCCTTGAACAATAATTACCCTGTATTCATTTGCTATTGTTGCATCAAGCACACCAGGAGCAGGTCTGTGGTCCATAATCTCTTGTGAGGTCTTTGCTTTGACTAAAATTACATAATTATATACATGTTGAAAGTTAGCATCATTCAGGATTTTATCCATGAAAAATAATCCATGTATTATCAGGGTTGTACATGGCCCAATTTAAGTGGTGGCTGCACTGGGTGGCCAAGCATCCTGTGTGTCACAGATGCCCAGTGTTCGAAACATGAACCCTAATCCTAATCCAACCCTTAACCCCGGCGCACGTCACTAGAGCGATCTGCTAGCAAAACTTCATTCGTGACCGATGGCGTAAGGTGTTAGCTCCAGTGTTCAAAATAACAAATATGACAGCTCATAGTTCATTGCTGGCTGATGTAATGTTAGATGATCAAATAGCTGATATTTGGCCAGATTATCCATGTCTTTACGATGTTACATCGACTTTAAAAACAGAGACCTACGAGAGCAAGCTTTGCAAGAAATCGCTTAAACGTCTACAACGTAGCCACATAAGCAACAGAAACAACAATATTTCTTCGTCTTCAGATGAAGTGTATTCATGCTGCCATGTTTGTTGTTTTGAACATGCGATCCTCAACACACATACGTATTGCCAAAAAAATGTAAGCTGGCTGCTTTCACTCCAGCACACACACAAAAAATCCAACATGTTGAATATTTGTGACAGATGGCACAAGTGACAAAATGCTTACAAAACTGCCCTGCACACTGGAGCTAACCCCTTACGTCATCGTTCACAAATGAAATTTTGCTAAGCAGATAGCTCTAGTGTGCGCCGGCTTAACCTTAATCCTAACCCTCTTGTTGCATGCTGTCCCCACACCACAGGCTGCAACAGCATCGATGTTTGGAACAAAGCTATTTATAGCCACAAAAATCTAGCTGTCTATAATTAGTTGACCATTACAGCTGGATTTTTGTGGCCATAAATAGCTTTGTTCCAAACATCGATGGTGTTGCCTGTGGGGTAGGGACAGCATGCAACAAGAGGGTAATATCGCCAATCAAAAAGTAAAATATATAGCATAGCAACACTGTATTTTAAGAACTTATATTGAAATTAATGTAGTGAAATCAATGGGCAATTACAGTAGGGAGTAGTATGAAATAAATACGCAGGTACAGGGCTTGTGTTACAACTGCTGGGTGTCCCCACCAACCATCATGGCTACAACGCTGTGTAAATGCAGTTAACTAAAATAATATACTGTACTATAACTAAAATATCTTACGTGCTATTGCAAGTCTCCTTTGAAGCTTCTCTACTCTCTTCATCAAAGCATTATTTTCAAGATTTTGGTCCTGAAAGCAATCTTCGGATTCATCAACCTCTCCCACTTCATTGACTGTCACATCTTCGTCACTTTCCACCACATCCACCAAGGAATTTATATAGTGACAGCCCCTGCTTGAATCTCTAACACCTTTTCTGTGTAGAGATTGCTTGGTTTGTGGACTGTGCACTCTTACAGGTGTTGAAGTTGAACTGTGGCCTCTTATAGGTATTCTACTGCAGAATCTTTCAGCTGTTGGACTGACAGTGTGGACTCTTACAGGTGTGGAGCTCATGTGGCCTCTCTTGGCAACATTGTCGTTTCTATTATTTTGCTGGGGAGTTAGTCCTTGACTACATGTGGCCATGACAGCCATGGGCAAGTCATTGTTCCTTTCCATATCTCCAGACATTGAGTCAGCCATTTCAGACAAAACGTCGTCTTCGTCACTTTCATGAGAGGCCCATCGCACAGCTGCTTGTGCCCTTCTTGTTTCTAAAAGTAATTTTTTCTTTTCATTTTCTTCTTCTTTCTTCTTCTTTTTTTCTTCTCTTTCCTTTGCTTTTTGTTGATTCTCTTTTTCAGCAACCTTCTTTTTTTGTATCTTTGTCCTTTCTTGTTCATCATTGTCACTATCTGCACCGGTTTCAGGTTGTTTTCTTTTATTCTTTGAAGCAGATTGACTAGTAGCTTGGGCAATGTTTGGAGCCTTTGTAATCTTTTCAAGGCGCAACCTTTCCTTCATCAACGTATTCTTATCGCCTGAATTTAAAAAGGATAAAATTAATGTTAAAAATTTTTAAGTGCCTAGATGACACAAGTTTTTATTGTCTTATTTGAAATAACACCTACAATGACAAAGTAACATCTTTTGCAGTTTTTTCTTTCCTTGCTTCATTTTTGTGATATTTCAGTTTGTTTGATATGCAAATGTTTGATATTATACATGTGCATAATGATGTATTGTGAGAAGGTTATCTATCTATGTTGTAACGTTTAATGGTGTCAGCGGTTTTCATGTTGGTCCCGGGACTCCACATCCTTTGTTACTTTGCCAAAAGATGGTACTTTGTCAGTTTAAGTGTTCTTTCAAATACGATAATAAAAAATTTCATGTAATAGGCACTTTAAGTCTAAGTTTAATATTTACAATAAAGATTGTAAATCTTGCTAATAATCTTGGAGCAATAAAAGTAGGGACCGTTCATAATACTTTTATAGACTAGAATACCAAAGGACACAGGTTCAAAACACAGCCAAGTAGAGTGCCGGTAATCTCTAGTGACCAGTATGGTTTGTCACTCAGAGTAACAGTGGTGCTCAAAAGTTTTGTAACACGTTCATGGACTAAAGTGTGTGTGTACACGTAAAATACACTACACTCAAGTGCTTTCATGCTTTGTGTATAATTACTACATGCAAAGCTTTGTGCATAATTACTACACAAAGCTTTGTGTTTGACCAATACATAACTATACACGTAATATATTTTGCTTGTAGATGGTTCTATGGTAATATTTCATTGAAATATTTGGTGATAAAAAGCATAAACCTAGTTTCTATCGCTATACTCACTCAAAATACCTTGTAATAATTTAGTATGCTGAATCGATAAACCAGCAGCAAATGCAAAACATTCTTTGCCCAAAACATTTTGTGATTTTTATATCATACAGCCCAGAAGAGTTAACATTATACTGCAATATTTGTGTAGGCAAGTATACAGTATTTGTGAGCCAAATTTACTCGGCTACATGAATTCAAACATTGTGTAGCAGCCGACCAACTGCATGTATCTCAAGGTTGCATGTAGTGCTAAGCTTTGTGTGGTTTTGACTGAAGTACACACAGTGCATACAACACACACTTGTATAGTGCATGTAGTGTGGATGGAAAACTCCACACAGGTTTTACAAAACTTTTCAGCACCAATGTATATCACAACTCTACTCAAGTTCACTGTCCCATGATATTAATGCACTTATATCATCGGCTTCCCCGGGGGGTCAACCCCTGGGGAAGCTGATGATATAAGTGCATTAATATCATGGGACAGTGAACTTGAGTAGAGTCGTGATATACAGATACAAAACATCAACAAAGCCTCTGGGAACAGGGGAAAGTTTAATGACAAAAATCATGTTACAGCCCCCTACCCCGGGACAAAAAAAGCAAACATAACGTCCCTAACAGGTGGTGAACTGGATACAAAATATAGCAGAAAAGTAAACAATTTTTAAATAGCCACTATTATGTTAATGTTGATTGATAAAAATCTTCTGTAAACAGTTAACTCCTGAGTGCAAAAGTTTGATAAGGGTTTATAGTTGAGCAAATTATAGTTTCCCTTGTGCTGAATTATAATTAGGGTTGGTTAATTAGTCTATACTATTCGATCTCAACGATTCTTAGATAACGCTGACCATATGTGCAACAAAATCCCACGGGTATACCTGGGGGTTAACTGTGTCTGTTACCAAACCCGAACAATTCCCCTACCCCGAGGGACACTATTTTTTACAAAAGACAACAAATCCCCTCCTGTTCCCGGGGCTCCCCCTGGGGTGTCCTGGGGGTCAACCCCCGGGGAAGCCGATGATAAGTGCATAACCTCTAGATTGTTTTCAAACAATCCCTGGATTGTTTATCACTTATCCATTATGAGAGAATGTACAGTGTTTCAATTCTATTACAGAATCATCCTCAGAGAAAGTTACATGAACTGTGAACAGAAAATTTTTCATGATTTTTTTCTATAATACTAGTGCCAAAAAAATATGTGGAAAGGAAATATTATGTTTAATGCAGATACTCACATCCCATATCAACGACCTTTGCATCATAGTATTTATCATCTGGAAGCCATAAAGCATTAATAATGTCCCCAACTTGAATGTCGTCTTCTTCATCCTCAACAAAAACATGCTTTACTTCATCCTGGGCAAGGACTCTCAACTGTTCATCTTCCTCATAACGCACAAGATACCAGGTCTCTGTAAATCATAGGGTAGAAGGTTACACATGGTAAAAACAAGCTGGAAAGTATGGTCCGGGCTGTCGAAGTTACAAAGAACTGGTTGAACTATTCCCATGCGGTGTCGATATAAAAGATGGCGGCGCGTCAATGATACAGTATTTGAAACCATGATTGGGTCATGTTTACTTAACTTTTATACTTTCAATAACTAAATATTCTTTTATAATTATATCATTAACATTTCACAAGACAGCTCATTTTAGTATATTATAAATGAGTTGTCGATAAATTGATTGTAGCTGGACGCTAGGCTATAAAATAAATTTTATAAATAAATTTGCGCTTACCTTCTCTCAAACGAGCTGGAACATTCTTTGATCTTGAACTACGACAAGCCATGCTCTTTATTGTTGTTAATTCTAGGATAAGCTTTCTTTCAATTTGTAATACTTGGTAGGAAATGTAAACTCGAGGAAGTCAGATCGACAAGACAACAACGTTTGACGTCGGGGAGATTCGAAAAGACTGAAAGAGATTCGAAGTGACGCGCTTAAATGTCACGTGATAACTTGTTCCTTGGTTATCCCTCAAAAATACCTTGGTTATCCCTCAAAATCCCTCATTGACATGACGACTTCTCGTCCCAGAGCCCTTGTCTTGACGGCCGCGCCTAATAATGCAAGATGGCGGAGGCACGCGAAGTTTACAGAAAGAGAGGGCCTTACAAAAAGTATATGCGTTATTCAAACCCTTATAAGTTCCCAGCAGCAAGAAGGCTGCCAGCACTAAATTCTTCACGGCAGGAGAGTGATATATCTTCAGATGAACAGGAGAGCGAATGTGACAATTACACCTCGTCCTGTTTAAATGATCAGGCTGCCGATCAGCCCTTGCTTGGAGAAGAAACTCGTATTTCAACTTGTGAAAACGAAATGGTCATGAACAGCTTTAACATTGAGACCAATGACCACCAGGTTTGCCATGATTCAGATGTTTCTGAAGTAGAACTACCAGTAGAACTAGAAGACGAAAATGGTTTTGATGTGTTTGAAGACGATATCCAAACCGAACTTTTCCAAAACTTCGCTAAAGATGAAGAGACTTCTTCAGAAACATTCTCAAGTGACGAAGGGAACAGCGAACCAGACTGCGAATCGGTGGGTGATCACATTGACAATAATGTTAACGATAATGACCTGCTTTTTCCCGGTTCTCCTATCACAACAACCTCTAGTATTGTGTTACTTTTGACATTTATGGGTAAACATAAACTGACTCGTGAAGCATTTTCTGACTTGCTTGTCATAATTGAAGCTCATTGCCCCCGACCAAACAACTGTAAGACAACAGTCAAAAAATTATTTGACTTTTTAAGTCAAAGCAAAGGAGATATTGTGAAACACATATTCTGTGGGTACTGCAAGGCATATCATGACAGTTGTCAGGACAAACAAGGAGTAGGGGGAAGATGCAAGGTATGTGATGGAGATTTGGATAAAACCCATGGATTTTTTATTGAAGTCCCTCTTGAGAAGCAGCTGCAAAATCTGTTTAGCAGTAAGTACTTTACAGTATCATTCTCTATTATTATTTATTTAAAATAATTCGTGATCGCTGATTGGTTAACAGCCAACGGTGAAATTGTCATGTCAACTCATTGCCCTACCATATATGGAGTTGTGACATCAATGGTGCAATATGACTAGAGCTGCGCCCATCGGTTCATTTTCGCAATCGATTAATCGTTGTCAACAATCGATTAATAATCGATCAATCATATTGAATAACACGACACATCCGGTTTGTCCCTTCGAAGAAAGGTGTGCTTTTTAAAAATATTCCCTTTGTAATTTACATAATAACTCATAAGAAAGTAAGAAACTAGAGAAAGTTACAATGTTACACAGTGAAATACTGTATACACTATGACTATCTACATTTTGTTTTTGCTCCTGCCGGCAGCTTCAAAGGGCTTGTCGACTCCCTTCTTCATAGCATCTCCAATACACAAGTTCAGACTGCCATGTGATCATGTGTGCCACCGAGGGTAATATTTGCAGCGTTATCGTGTATGCAGGCAAACACGCGATGATCAAGGCCAAATTCTTTCATAATCTCATTGATCTCAGCAGCCAAATTAACTCCGGTATGACAATCAAGGCTGGCTCTTGTTGCGAGGACTTTGCAGTTCATTTCCATCTATGAAGGAAGTGCACTGCACAAAAATAAGATGATTAGTAGAGCATTTAGGAACGAAATGCTGACGTTTCGAGAATAAAAAGTTTTACGTTAAGTTTTAAAAAGTTTTACTTACAGTACGGTAAATGGTAATGTAACTATCCAGCGCGCGTCATACTGGTCCAGCCATCAGTCGTAATCGAGACATCAGAGTTAAGGTTTTCGTTTTCCAGTTCATTCTTTAGAGCTTTTATGCCCTCAGTGTGACAAAGCATGATCAGTTCACGGATCGTTTCTCTTTTTGGTATTTGCACTATTTGGTAGGTTGGCCATGCATGTTTAATCATAGTTAATATAAGGTTTAATGAGGTTAAAAATAATCAATTGCCGAAACAAAAGAGAAAATAATCGATTAATCAGGAGCAGCTCTAAATATGACAAATGGAGTAGCGAAAAAGTTCGCTACTTTTTTGAAACAGTAGCTGTAGTCAGTAGAAAACTTGACTAGAAAAAATTTGAGATAAACTCACCCTTGATCATTGTTATAAATAATATTTAGATTTCACATTATTTTCAGATCCTGAATTTGTAGAAGGTTTGAAACACCGATTCCAGCGAGTAAAGAAGGACAACAGCAACATAGAAGATGTGTATGATGGTTCCCTTTACAAAAAAGAATGTAAACCAAGTGGTTTCATGTCAGATCCATACAATATATCTGTTAAACTAAACACAGATGGGGTGTCCATTTTTCATTCATCACAGTTTGGGGTTTGGCCTCTATTTCTACTTGTAAATGAACTTCCTCCTTCGTTGAGGTACAGTAACATTTTTGTTGACAAACACGTAATTTTGGAATGCCATTTACTCTTAGTGTACACTACAGTAATTCAAATTTAGTGATTTATATATATATATATATACAATATGTATCATTTACAGGCAATTAAGCAAGTACAGAATCTTTGCTGGTCTCTGGTATGGTGAAGAGAAACCATTCTTTTCCACCTTTTTCAAACCATTTATTGATTCTTTGAAAGAGGCAGAGATTCATGGTAAGCTTTAAATATCTTAAATAAAATGCAGTTATGTAAATAAAGTTATGAGAAAACTTCAAACCTTGGGAGGCTAATTTGTGAAAGACCTCAGCCCCGGGATTTCCACAAATCCTCCCTCTGCTTTTCTCTATACTGTAAGTCATGTTATTACTTATAATGATATAATACAATTCATATTAATATGTTTCTTAATAGGGATAGAAGTTGAGCTCCCAGATGGGCAGAAAGTGATGTCAAAAGTCAAAGCTCTATCTAGTCATTTTGACCTTCCTGCTCGTGCTGGTGTGCTTGAACAAGTGACATATGTTGGACATGATAGTTGTTGCTTCTGTTATGAACATGGTGAGGTCATCAAAACTTCTGCTAGAGGTCACGTTATGACTTTTCCATTTCGGGACACAAACACTGGACATGCAGAAGTGCGAACACCCAGAGATGTTAAAACCCATTCCTACATTGCACTTGAGCAAGACAAAACAGTAAGATATACATTTGGCTTATTTGACTTTCTGGGTTTTCAGTAGGTGATTTTTGTTCCATATTTCATTTGCCTTCAAGCTAAACACCACCTTATACTGGTAATTACTGATCCTCATCAAAGTCCATTGTTTGCTTTTTCTATACATTCATATAAATTTCTTCAGCCTGGTAGCCAAGGTAGTTAGTTAATTACCTTCAAGATTCCAGAGGTAAATAGGAGCAACAAGGTGCAAACTTGCCTTCTTACGAAATATGCTTGTAAATTTGGTTATTTTTTAGATTTTTGGCTTTAAAGCACCTAGTCCTTTGATGCAGCTGCCAAGTTTTAATGTTGTCAATGGAATTGCAATAGATTCCATGCACTGTGTCTTTCTTGGAGTGGTTAAACAACTACTTGGTCTCTGGTTTAATGCAAAACACAGTGGGGAGGCATGGCACTGTGGCAACAATATAGAGAAAATTGACACACGCCTCCTGGAAATCAAGCCACCCAGTACAATAAGCAGAGTTCCAAGAAGTATTGAAAGTCACCTAAAGTTCTGGAAAGGTACTGTATCTCTGCATAAATATTCCTAACCCTATACTTTAAACCTTAAATATCAGACCTTAAATAATTGATTGTTTACATTAACTTACATTATCAGAATAGTTATTTAACATTATCACAATAAGTTTAAGTTAATGTATACAGACGATACATGGGCGAGCGTCAAGCTCGTATCCTCAGAAAAATTATTCTGAGTCCCAGACAGGAGTCGAACCTGTAACCTGATTGCCAGTGAGATGCTCTAACCATTGAGCCACAGAGACTAAGGTTACAATGATGTACTGGTTTGAGTGATATATGGACTGCCTATGCAGCAGTCACTATTATATCGATAATGTTTGGACATATACACTGCTGCAGTAAATGTGGGAGAGCTTGGAGTAGACAGACGATACATGGACGATCGTCAAGCTTCATATCCTCAGAAAAATGATTCGGAGTCCCGGACAGGAATCGAACCTGTAAACGTCTGATTGCCGGTGAGACTCTAACCATTGAGCAATTTTCTGAGAATATGAGCTTGACGATTATCCATGTATCGTCTGTCTACTCCAAGCACTCCCACATTCACTATAGCAGTGTATATATTAATGTATACAATCAATTCTTTAAGGTGCTATTCTGATACAGTATATGTGTTGCAGCCATCAATCTCACAAAAAAACTTTTTATTGTTTGGCATTTTCAGCAACAGAGTACCGGAATTGGCTGTTCTATTATTCCCTCCCTTGCATGAAAGGTATTCTTAGTGATGAATACCATGAGCATTATGCCTTGCTTGTTGGTGGAATCTTCCTGCTTTCATCAAAGTCCATATCACCACGACAACTTGACCTTGCTGGAAAGCTCTTGATGCATTTTGTTGAAATGTTTGATGCTTTCTATGGTAAGTGAACCATGGTCAATAGCCATGTTTTTTTTAGTTTTATCTAAATTAGTACAGTGTCACCATTCTAATTTTGTGATATTTTTTGATAATACAGTATATTTGTTTTAACTTATAGCACCCCGATATGTGTTGATGAACCACCATTTATTGCTTCACTTGAAGAAATGCGTAGAAGATCATGGGCCTCTTTGGTGCTCTTCACTTTTTACTTTTGAAGACTGGAATGGTGACATAGGAAAGTATTTTCATGGAACACAAAATGTTGCAAGTCAGGTTTGTACCAACCAAGTTTTTTTCCAGCTATTGATAAATGTGGTTTTGTGCAACACAAATTGGTGTATGTAATATACCCATGCAGCTGATACATGCAGTAGCATTGCAAGTTTTTGATGTGGGAACAAAAACTTGGATCACAATGCTGCAACAGGATCACAAATTGATAACTGTATAAGGTGCCATTTGCTTATTTGTGTTGCTAGGTTGTAAATATAATCAAGGCTTGATTTAAGCATTCACATTTTAAGTGATTATTCAATAAAATCAAGGGCTTATATTCTCACAAATCAAAAGTGATTAAAAAATAATACAAATCACTCACACAAATTGATGTACTGTAACTGCACAGGTTGCAATTTCTGGTGCACTGGTGTTGTGAGAGAAATTGTGGACACAAATCGATGTGTGTTAAACTGATATTAATCTGCAATTTCTTTAAATTATGTGCTGTAATGGCAGATTATGACTGCAGTCACTTGTCAACAACGGATCCCAACACTCGTGAATGAGATGCCCCCAGGCCAAGCAAGAGACATTACATTAAGATTTCAAGGATGTAGTGAGAGGTACTGTTAGCTCATCATAAATGTAGGAAAATTTTGGAATGAAGCATAAAAAAGCAAAAGTTATTTGAATCACTGCATTCCAGTACATTCAATTTGAGTAACTTTATTGTTTACACCCTGCAGGAATTAGAATTTCAAAATTGTGCAACTTACTAGCATTCCAATCTTATTTTAATAGGAAAAACAGAATTCATCTCAAAGATAATTTTTATGCTGTTGGTGCAATTAAGAGTACTAGCCACCTGCCCTTTGAAGATGATCTAATTGTATATCTGGCTCTGGAAACAGTTTCCTTGGTAAAGTATTTCAAACGGCTTCAAATGGGAGCTGCAATTATCCATTCAAAGATGTATAAGAGGGTTTCAAAGAGAAATACATTCACCATATCATACAAACATGGAGAAAATGTTTGTTATGGACAGATAGAAGCATTCTTCCAAGGTCCAGTTGATTGTAGAAGCCCTTTAGGAGCTGTGATTGCTCCTATGAAGAAGACAAACCAAGATGTTTGTAAGCCACATCAGCTACTTGGTACACCAATCACTCATATTGTTGCCATACGTCAGCCAGATAAACACCATTTCAGGATTATATCCCTTGAAGACATTGTTGAAGTGTGCATTTTTATGAAGTTTATAGACAGTGACATGGGATATGCAGCTCATTTCCCCAATAATATTGAAAAGGATTAGTTAATTTAATAAAACTCTGTTTCAACCACTCTAGCTGAAAATAATACAGAATTGTAAAATACGTAATTTAAACTAATGATAAAATATAATGTCACTGCGTACTCTACCTTGAAATACAAAGTGGTTTTTGTCATTTAACAGATCATTGGCAGCAAAATGAAATTTAATGATTCTGTTCGTCCCATAGGATTTCCATATGATTGTTATATGGAATCTCTATGGCATACAAGCATTTTATGACCCACAGCATTCCCATATAATTATTCTATAGAAAATTCACTGTCAGTCCTATGGGTAATGTATGGATGCTGAACTTTTGACAACCCATACTATTTCCATAGAAGAGGTATAGACCAAAGACACGACATTGCTATGGATAAGCTATGGCATCATATTCCCATAGTTATTCCATATAATGAATGCACAAATATTTCTTCCCATTCAATTCCCATAGCTTAAGATCGGGCAAATTTAGGCACCATGTCATTCCCATATCATCTTCAAACCCTCCCATATTGATCCCACATATGGGTCAGATATGGCCCAAGATTCTCCATATCATTCCCATATTTTTATTTTGGTAAGGGCCATTCTTCTTCATTGAGTAGCCATTCTGGACGGTTGAACCACTCTTCTTTCTCCATTTTGTTGATTGTTGCCCCTCGACTACCCAAATCTGCCAGATTTTTTCCTGTCGGACAATACTTCCAATTTACGCCTGTCTCCTTTGTAATTTCAGCCATTTTTCGAGTCTGATTCGACACAAACACTCTCCATGTTTTCTCTGGGCTGTGGATCCAAAACAGAGCCACCATGCTGTCCATCCAAATCGTAGCAGATGCTATAGGCCATCGTCTCAACGCCACCATCAAATTCGTCACCATGTTGGCCGCCATTTGCCCGCTCACCAATTCTAACTTCGCGATTGAAGTGTTCCTTTTGGAAATCCTAGACTTGGATGTCAACAGTCCCTTTACAACACCTGTGGAGTGTTCAATGACGGCGATAGTGACTGCCGAACACGCGATGTTACTGGCATCCGCGAACAGGTGCAGGTGTACGGTTTTTACTTTCCCGATTTCTCTTGCTATGCTTCTCGGGACTTTTACTTTCCTTAACTGTGGCTTCTCCACTTGATCCAATCTCTTTTTGTTTCACTTGATACCTCGGAATTCCAACCAACTTTTTCATCACAGGCCCTCCTGTAGATGCTTTTTCCTTCAACGATGGTCGGTGATATTATCCCTAAAGGATCGTATATGACGCTGAGTTGGCTTTGTATAGGATCTTTTGGTCACTGGCTTGTTCTCATAGGTGAGTTGCGCTTGTATCTCTAGTACATCATCTCTCTTGTCCCACTTGTGTCCTAGTATCTTGCTGGGGTTTGATTCGTTGTCTAACGCTTCAACATTGGACTCCCATTTGTGTACTGTAAACCTCGCATCTTCCAGGATCTCAGTTGCTTCTCGTTTAAACGTTTCCAGTTCCTCGACGTGGCTGGCAGTCTTCATCAAGTTGTCCACGTAAGTGTTCTCTTTCAACGCTTGGACCGTGTCTTCGAACTTTGCTGGCTGTTGGTCAAAGTGGTATTTTAGCGTAGCTCCAAGCATGAAAGGGCTAGCCTCGACCCCGAACGGCATGCGCGTAAACCGAAGCTGCTCTTCCTTTCCATTGACGTTGAATAAGAACCGAAACGCGTCCCTGTCCTCTTCCTTTATGGCAACCTGTAAGAACGCTTTCTGGAGATCTGCTAGCATCAGATTCGTCGACATACGTACCCTTACCATGACGTCCCAGAGCAAAGGCTGGAGTGGTGGGCCGGTGTCCATACATTCGTTCACACTGTTAGCGAGAGGATGAGGTTTTGCGCTTGCATCGTACACGATTCTGACCTTGGTGGTTGTCGCGTCTTCTCTGATGACCGGTTTGTGGGGCATATAAAACACACGGTCACTTGTTGGATTCTTGGGTGCCTTTTCGATGATTCCTTCCTGTAGTTGATCATTCACTATCTTCTCACATTCACACTTTAGCTTCTCACTTTGCTTCAATTTCCTTTCCACGCTGTAGAGACGTCTTCTGCTGGGCTCCTCATTTGTGTTTGTTAACATTGGACTGATCTTCCTCTCCTCTGTCGTCTACTCCCAAGACATCTAGCGAGTATAGTTTTTCATAATCGCTGCACTCCCTGACATACATGCATTTGGTATCTGCATAATCTTTTCCACCATGGACGACCCAACCAAAACTTGTTCCTTCAACGATCGGATCCTCTGGCTGGCCTTTGTATACTTGGTCACTTCTTATTTTGCAATACGTTGTATCTCCCAATATTACATGGATGGGATACTCCTCACTTGAAGTTATGTAGAAGGTCTTCCCTTGAATGTGCTTGTACTTCTCCTTAAGCTCTTGTATGGTCGGTCTCTTTACAGTTGTGAAATCTGACATCTCGCTACCGGTTACTTCTATATGCTCGCTTGCTTGACCATCTACTGCGTTGATCGTGACATCATATATTGGCATTGACTGCTTCTTTACACCATTTACAGTAATGAGGTTACGTGACTCGTGGCGAACTGGAGATAATTTCAATTTCTTCACTGCTTGTTTGGAAATGAAGCTTCTTCCTGAGCCAGTGTCTAAATAAGCCCAAAATATTTGGCCTTGTATTTTTATTGGCACAATGGCTGGGAGTGATTTCTCTTCTACCGATGATGTATATCCACTTAACATTGCGTTGTGATTGGTTTTATCTTCCTCTTTCTTGTCACAAAGACTTGTGTGATGCTTCGCCTTGCATTTATAACACCCTCTACTGCGACATTTATCTTCTCGATGGCCCGCCCGACCACAGTTGAAGCATAATCTCTTCTCCACAAAGAATCGTCGGCGCTTGGCAATGGTGTCATATGATGTGCATGTGTCTCCCCAATGTTTTCCTTCACAGAAGATGCACACTGGACCTCTCTCTTTGGCACCGGATGATTCTTCTCCCCCCTTTCGGGTAAACCAGTTGCGTTCTCGTCTCCTTGGTGGTGGTTCTTGTTCTTTACCAACCGTGTCTTCTGGTTTGTTTCACTTTAGCCAACCCTGGGTTGCTTTTAGGAGTTCATGCATGTTCCAATCTTCCCACTCATCGTTAGTTCGAACTAAGTCGGGTTTCACCTGAGGGAGTTTGTTCAAAGTTGACATAACGAGGCCCTTCAACATACCCTCTTCCCCAAAGTTTGCAATGCGTCGAAATTCTTGCTGAGACTTCCATAAAACTCGCGCACTTTGTCGTAATTCGTGCCTCTTACAGGGGGTAATTTGATTATTTCTTCCATATGGGCTGCAATCACTGCTTTATTATGGCCACACTCGATTTTCAATCTCTCCCACGCCGTTTTATAGCCAAGCTTCCCCGGTTTTAGATTAGACAATCTATCCCTTACCTTCGAATTCACAAGTTCCAAAAGGTATCCATATTTCTCCTCGTCGGAAATTGGCTTGTTATGGATTTGCGACGTAAACATATTTTCGAAGCGTATCCAATCTGCAGAACTCCCATTAAATGGAGTTATCTTGAGCTCTGGTAGCTTAGTTCGGCTTGTTTTTGCTTGTCTTTCCATTTCAATCTTCTTTTCAGTCATCTTCAACTCAGCCATCATCTTCTCTTCCCATTGCTCTTTCTCTTGTAGTTGAATCTCACGTCGTAGACCTTCTTCCTTCTCGTATTTCTTCGTAAATATTTCTTCCTCGGCCTCTTGATTTGTTTTGCATCCCCTGTCTTCTACGGCCTTAGAAAGCGATGCTTTTTTCTCCAAAAGTGGTGCGTAGGTAGATTTCAAATCCTTTTTCCACTGTCTAACGGCTCGTTGAGTTATATTTCCTAGCTCAATCTTGAGCTCTTGTAAGTTAGCCACTAGGTCATTTAGGCGGTCTTGAATTTCATCTGTTCGCTTACATGTTAACTTTATCTCGTCAAAATCTTCAGTTTCCAGCAATTCGTTCGACTCCTCTAGGTAGAATTGTAGTTTATCAATTTCCTAATTAATTTTGCTTTCTAGTTCTTGCTCTTCTTCTGTAATTTCTACAGAGTTTGATTCACCTTCGTCTTGATCTCCCATGATTGTTTATATAATAATGGCGCTGAATTTTCACATGAGATTCATTTACTCTTCGTCGCTTCGAACTATGATTCTGCGGTTTGTATCCTGGTCACGGCACCAATAATGTACCGAACATGCTTCGTTACACTAATGAATCACGATTACGATATTTATCTTTACTTTATTCAATAACAAACATAAATTTGATCACTCACATATCTCTTGGTTTTCTCACGAAACTCGCACACTTCGCACATTGTTTTCGTATATTGCACAGGTAACCTAAGCTCACTAATAAAGACCGAATCACTTCCGGCCAGTGAATAGAATCTGAAATCTTGAGGGAATCTAGTGCAGAATTAATTACTTTGTTGATGCGTTCCGCCATCTTGGGTCTTGATACACGAAGAAACGGCTCTGCTTTTTCGATTTAAAAAGTTATTAAGGCAGTCTAAATACAGCTAGCAAAGCATCATGTAGCTTCACTTCCGAACGGACAGTATTCTCTTTGCCTTTAAAACTCAAGATATTGGTTGCAATCTGCCACATTTGGTACCAAATTATTCAGCAAAGCTTTGCCCTTCTTGTCCCGTAGTCGTTGCTAAGATACGAGTAGTATCTGCAACGCTATTGGTCAGCGACAGTCAGCAAACAGTCATAATCGGAGCGGCGGGAGCGCTGTGAAAATTAAAATGTCCGACGAGGGTGAGCTTTGCAAGTGGTTAAATTTCGATAAATTCAAGGACCATGTTCGTGTTGACACCAAACAATATCAGCAATATCTACGCGAGGCAAAAGATTTCAGATGAGGAATTAACTCTGACGGTGCATCTGCCCTACGAGAGTTTACGGCAATGAGGCAACGCTCGAAAGAAAGCTTTGACGAAGGAAGTCCCATGGCATTGCAGGTACGTGCAGATTCTCAATACATTTGTGTACCAGAAAACTGGTTTCAAGGTGAAAAACAAATGCCAACGTGTCGAAAAGCGCCTGGAAAAAGCATGTAGCGAGGTTAGAATGAAGTTTGTTGGCAAGAATAGGAGCGAATATCGAAAGCTTTGTCAGAAAGAAGTGAAACTGACCCTGATGTTAGATGAATTAGTGACAGCCACAGAAATTTAAATTTATCTGAAGCACAGAAAGCTGAGAGAATTTCGAGTGAAAATCTGTCCAATGTTGAAAGGAAGGTTGAGGAACTGAATGTTGAAAATCAAAATCTCCACTTCTATATTGAGAATCTTGGTCAGCATTTAGATTTTTACAACAGTGGGAAGAAATTTAACGAAGTAGAGAACCGCAGCAAAGAAGGAAATTGAGCGAACTAAAAACAAATGTAGAGCGAGCCTTATGGTTTGCCATTAGGTTGACTCCATATATGCATGCCATGGCATACCGTGTGCCAAAATTTATGGAAAGACACCAAGGAATAAAGAAATTCACAGCACAATATTATCGTTCGGTTACAGTACTTGTTTTGTCTATATTGCTGACATGAATTTTCTTAGTTATTTGCATATTTTACATGCAAATATGGAATTTATCTTCTTAGATCTGCCACAAGTCTCCCGACCTCGACACATTTATTATTGTTTGGATTCCCATGTCATCAGTAATCAGATTTTGGGTTTAGTTGCTGAGACTTAATTGTCTTCTAAAAGCTATTTTTATTTTCAGGTGTTGAAAAACTGAATGATGATTGTCGAACGATTCATTTACGACAGTCAAATAAATGGGATGCTCCCAAAGATGTTCTACTGGTGGGGAAACGAATAGAGGGCCTTTCATGTGAGAGAGTTGCAAGGAAATATGAAAAACAGAAACAGAGTTACTGGAATGGCACCATCATTGAAAGTTGAAGCAACCGAAAGAAACCCCCCAGCAGAAAAAATGTGTGGACTTTGATGTAAATTGTTTAACATGTGAATAAATAAAACTGAAGCTGCAGGAAATGGGAGTTAAAACTAGACTGAGATGCAAAAAGAAGCTACAAGAACTCCTCATGCAAGAACTTACCATGACCACTCTTTGTAACAAGGAAAATGTTCAACAATAATAAGATATTGATCATATATTTAACATGTACATGTGTGCAGAAAAAAACCTGGGACAACAGATTCACCCACATTCCACCAGTATAAATTGTTAATCGGTATAAATTCCAAACAAAAAATAAATGGTTGGTCTTTGAACAATGTTAAAACTGTATACACTATACAACATAAGTACCTGTTTTGAGTCAGTTACTCAGCGATTAATTAAAGCCCCATTTACACGATGCCAGTACAAAATGAATCCGGTATGAAATTTTCCTTTTTTCCAATAAATACACAATACCGGTACGAAATCAACCCTGTTCGAATCAGCATGCATCAACCTCAGGAAGTCCTGAGCTTTCACAGGTTGCAAGCGGTATGAAATCGTGTTTACACAATGCTATATTCACATCAATCCAACCTGCATACTGTGTTCATTTCGTTCCGTATTCAAATGATTTTCATGCCGGTCTAACTCTAAATAATTTGGATTGGTTGCCCGTGGGTTGCTGGAAAAGCTATACATTACTTTTTGTTTGGTTATCAAGCTACTCAACTAGACATATGCACCTCATATGCCCAGTAATGATCAATATAAATAGTATAAAAATGTATATAATGTCAATACCAAATGTATATAATAATGTAATACTATCAAATGTATATATAACGTTGAAATTATGCATATAATAACATATTTTTTATGAATATTTATTGGTTGATGCTGAATGCTTTGCGTTATACATATATTTTCCAGTGGAAACCTTGTGCCTTTGTTAACTTGCCATCTTCCATGATAATGTTGTTGGTGACCATGACAAAATCGATTTGACTTTCAGTGGAAAGTCAACAGCTGTTCCATCTTGGTTTGTATGGAACCACCAAGTGCCATGGCAGAAATTTCAGTAGATCTAAACCATCCTTATGGAATAAATAATGACCTCTGTTGTGATACCACCCTTTACCACATGTGGCATACCTCCAAATGTGGTGTTGAGGAAGGGCTTTTCAATATGCTTGTAATTGCTGAACATAACTGTCGACAAGCATTTTCCAACCTTTCGTCTGTGACAAATGGTTTACTGAAATTACTTACATTACGAAATTGAAATTACTTACATTAAATTTCTGTCAACACTGTATTTCTTTTACGCAGCAAAAAGCATACTTAATCATTTCACCCCCAAGATCAAGTGTTTGCAATATAAGGACATAAGGGGTAATTGGGGATATGCGAGATTTGTAGAATCATATGGTGTACCGCTTCTGGTACACACGTGGGCTCAAATGTCCGCGATTTCTGGCTATGAAATTTTCCCTATTTGAGGGAAAGTAGAGATTAAATTTCCAGTGAGAACAAAAGAAACCGAGGTGATCATGGTATTAAACATTATAATTATATCCTTATCCTGCTGTAGTGCAAAGCATCTCCTTGGGACTGGTGACTATAGTCATCTTGTTATTGAACATCCATCAATGCTCATGAGACTAGTATAGAATACTGGTTTACTGTGAATCCACAGATTATCTCACAGATTATCTAATAGAATTTAAAATTAAAAATCAGATATAAATATTTTAACCCTCTCCCTCCTACACTGGCCAACACCCAAAGAAGGCTCCCCCTTGTTATTTTACTCCTAATAGAAGTCCTAGTACTAACTCTAACGATGATGCTTTATTTTAGAAATAACAGCTGATTTGATAGTCTATGTGACGTAATTTAAACTAATGTACATATTTAAACGTCCTTCTGCACCTAATATATATTGATAATATATATGATTAAACAAGTGGTATCACCTCACTGACAAGAAGCAGCTGAAAGGAATTTCATCCTGAATTAATATATATATTGGTGAAATAATTAGATTAAGCAATATCATTCTTTGTTGTATATTATGGGCTTTTATCATTTCATTTTTTGAAATTGTGTTACCGGTACTTGAATACCATTGAAATACTGGTACATGAATGTGCATACTTATATAATATTAATAAAAGTTAAGAAACATAAGTCTTCTAAAAGAATAAAAGGTTTATCACTGTTACTGTAAACATGCATGTTGAAATTTATTATTAAAAGCATAACTGACATAATTAACATTAATTATGTAATATATAATTAATAAAATTATTATTTAAATGAATAATTATTAAAATTAATTATTAATTTCAATATCAATAGTTACACAATTGGTTTCGAACCCTGCCTGCGAGACAATTTAGTGTTGGCAGACTTTCCCACTTGGGTTCTGTTCAGTACACTACCCACAAATTGCACCCAAAAAATAAGCAGTTTGAAAATCTGTTCAGTTTGGCAATATTAAAGCTTCAAACAGTAAGCGGGCGAGGGGTTGTTGCGTACACGTATTTCTAGTTTTATGATAGTCTAGTCTAAAACGTGTATCCCCCTTCACAAATTAAACCGTATATACTAATTGAATATGGTATATTAAGAAAGAAGTTATTGTATGTACAGTTTACATAACCCATTTACACGAAGCCAAATTATTGTGATTGCGATCTTGAGAGATATCGCGCTACCAATCCGGTTTATTTTCGGCCCTTTCTCGATGTATGAGCAACCGAAATTTAAAAATATTATAACAGCAACCAAAGTCAGTTTAGGGTTAGCGATTATTTGAATTTCGGTTTGTTCATATATCGAGAAAGCGCCTGATTTTCGTGCATAAACAAGACGGCGCTCTATTGAGCGTTTAGTCGCTGGCGTTATTGAAATAGAGGCCTATTCTGTGATAGAGGCCTGCATAGATTTGACAATAAATGCGTAATAACACACGTGCGATTTTTCATTTATTCTTCTCGAACCGTGTTATTTCCTATACTAATTTCCTTATTAAAACTATACTTGTTCCTGTTTGTTTTTAGTCCGATAGAATAACATCAAGAAATACTAAACAAACTCGTCGAAGGTCAACACCCTTAATGACCATGAATCCCCAGTGTCTTTACAAAAAGCGTGGGAAATTGGAAAAAGAAAAACTTTCCAGGTACACTGCAATGATTAGAGTACATATAATCTATATTTTATCTGAAATATGTACATACAGCCCTTTATATATAGCGAGGTAAAACAAACAGCAAATCACTGCAATGTGTTTTGCAAAATTCAAGCAATACATTTCGTGTTGCAACTATGGATGTTATAATCTTTAGAGATAGCTATTGTTGTTTAACGTTTTGCTCAAAGTTCTCACTTTAACATTCTTCTTGCTGTTATAATAAACTATTTTCATAAATTACCGGGTAATGTCCTTTTCAACTATAGAGTCTTTTCAAGAATGGCAGTAATTCCTTTTCACAAGATCAGTGAAACACAAACATTGAAATGTTGCTTGAACCTGAAAGCCAGTTTGCAGCCATTGTTGGAGAAAAGTGTAATGAGTGTTCGCACACTTATTGAATTAGCAGAATCGTTCGAACGAATGAGAGAGGACGATCTCTTTGACGAAATATGCTTATTGGTGGGAAATGCTGGTTTGGATATGCGAATCCAGCTGAATTATTTACTTTTACTATTTTCAACAGGAAAGGTATGTATAGTTTATAAATTAATGCATCATCCAAATATCGTACACTTTATATCGGGAAAAGCAGCTAGTTATTCATCTTTGCATTTGGGCAGCACATATAACGGTAAAAGATTGACCAAACAGAAATTCAATCTAATAAAAGAGCATTTTTGAATAATCAAATGTTTCGTTTCAACCACCAACATCGTAAGAGATACATAAACCAATTGCATAATCATACATGCGTAGCCTCAACTTCATTCTTTTGAATTCTATTGTGATTTAAAAAAGGACAAAACCTCAGAACAATGAGTAAAACTGAATAGAATGAAAAATTAGAACAGATAATTAAGTACTGTGGCATCATCGCATAAACAACTTTTGCAAGCTGGAACGTCAAACAAAGATGGAAAAGTCGTCGACGTGTATAGCTCCGACGAAGTCGCCGAGATGACAAACATCATCGATACTATTGTACGAAGATGTTCAATGGAACCAGAGAAGGTTTTTATTTAATTTTTGCTAGCTAATGCCGAGGGATAAAGCACTAATTTAGATCAAGTGCGCAAAATAATCAATAACAAAATAATAAAAAAAGAAATCGCCGCAATAAAAAATTCAAATATCATAAAAAAACTATCATAAAAAACTTAGATCCTTTGGTGTCGACGATTTAAGTTTACAGTGGTTTCGTTCTTACCTAAGCGAAAGGAGACAGTATGTGGAAATTAATGGATGGAAAGCAATCCGAAATAAGGTCAGTTACACTTGGTGTGCCTCAGGGATCGATCCTTGGTCCACTTTTGTTTACAATGTACATTGATGACTTACCATGATCTTTTGACAGGTCACAAATCCTAATGTATGCTGACGATATTACACTCTATATTTCTCGGCTGGAAATTCTCAGGATCTAAATGATGTTCTCCAAGATGATGTCGATCGAGTGATCGAATGGCTAAACAGTAACAGGTTGTGTTTGAATACAAAGATAACTAAATTGTTGCTGATCGGGAGCAGTCAAACATAACCAGGATTTCGTGATGTTCAGATAACTTTACAAGGAAAAGCACTTGAACGTACTCAACATTTCAAATATTTGGGGGTGCTTTTGGATGAGAGATCCTGGATCCCTGATTTGCATGGCATTTTTAAAAGGCTTGGACATAAGCTCTCTATTCAACCGTATTTCAGGATTCTTAAATTTGAAGGCGATGACTACGATGTATAAATGTTACGTTTCACCGATTTTTGATTATGGTGATGTTATTTGGGGAGACCAAAGGAACATTGTATTAATGGATAAGCTAGAACAATTTCAAGAACGTTTTAAGAAAAAATTTCAAAAGTTGACTCAACAGTAAATGTTGATGGCTTAGGACTGCTATTCCTGAAAAAGAGAAGATTTTTTCACCGTTGCCTATACGTCTTCAAATGTCGCCAGAACATGATACCATCTGTTGAATTACTCCCAAATCGTGGTGAATGTGTCACATATGGACTAAGGAATGCTGACAGAATTAGTTTACCAAAACCACGAACTGAATGGGGAAAGTTGCGATTCAATTATCAAGCTATTGCAGACTTTAATAGTCTTGATAAGGACATCAGGGATATTCTAGTACTTGCTGTTTTTAAGAGACGGTTGAAGTCAGAGTTATTTTGACGTTTTTACTATTAATAGTATATATTTTTATTAACTTTAAATAATTTACTTATTTCTTACTTTTATTCTTAGTTATTTTTTTATATATATATATGTGCTATACGTACATTGGTATATAATATAATGTTGTAAATAGGTATATATTAGTTAGTCCTACTATTGTATTGATAGAGGACCTCCTTGAAAATCACTCTCGGGTGAAGGAGCATTCCTCTTAAAATATTTTTAATAATAATAAAACATCTCAGAAAAATTAATCAGTGGAAACTTGAAAACAATCACACAAAAAATCGTTAAAAAAATTGCGTACATTTTTCCGAAGTGTTTCGCTATCAGTCAAAAAAACATTAATACCGTAGATCGGCAATAAATACGAATGGGGCTGGATCAAAATTTAAAAAAGAGTGAAATATCAACTTTTGTTATCTGCAGATCATCAATTCTCATCAGTAAGTAACAAAAGCATTCGACCATTCGGTCGGATCCATAGACTTTAAAATTCCAGATAAATATTTTCCGTATGTTAATTTGTATCCTACATTGAGTTACCTGTATAGTGATTTGATATATTTTCATTTCAGGCGAAAAATTTCTTTGTACCCAGAACCACAATGACAAAGTGCAACTGCAATGACGTATGTGGCTTCAGAATAAAAGAAGCTCTCGACTTCATTTCGATAAAGAACAAGGACCAGGCAATGAAGAAGTTCATAATTTCAAACTAAACGAGGTTGTACTGGCACTGGCAAGTTGACATTCCTGGGCTTCAAGAAACAGGTGACAGGATGTGTGCATCTCAAGCGACATATGTTACCAGACGATGTTGTCCAAGGAATGGATAAAGGTAAAATGATGATATATTATATGATAACATATTTTATATTTTATGTATGATAACATATTGCATATTCTCAATAAAATGAAAAATCACGAGGTTGACCAGAGCCTTTGGGTGTATGGTATCTGAGGGATTTTCATAAATTTGAGTATCCGCATAATCTAATTTTTGGAATGTCTTGTATAATGATACAAAAATAGCTCATCCCCGAATGCAGGAAATCATGTTTTAGAAACTTGTGGTGTCCAACCGCTTCAATTTGAGCTAACCCTCCCCATGTAAAATCTACTCCTGATAAGAATATTACTACTAATACAAATTGCAAACCATACTGCACAAATACGAGTGTCTACCTGACCACAGTTGGGATTCGAGTGCTGAACTGGTAACATTCGGTTTATTAGTCCAATGCTCTATCGTCTCAGTTATAAGGCCTGAATTTGGAAACAAGCCGACTCCTTGGCGGCATAGCACTATCAAATGATCTTAAGAAATTTTTATTGAATAGAGGATACTTAGGCAATATATTTGACTACAGTACCATTATTACAGTACCATTATGCCTTAATTATGGTAAATGCATAAGGACTGTTGTTGCTCTTTCTATAAAATTAACAGCCAATTTTTACTTGCTTGTATGTTAACTGAGGAAGTGTTTTTTAGCATTCAAAGAGATGAACGACCTGCAAGTTGAAAATAACTATGGCAATGTAGATAAGGTAATAAAGAAACTACATACAGAATAAAGTACATATCGTTACAGTGTTTTTGTCTCACGTTAAAATTGTATAACAGTAATGGCGAATTTATGCAGATACCAATAGCATAAATGATCTATTACTGAGTTTTGACCTGTTGTTTGACCTGAGTTTTGAGTTTAGAGGGGTGGCGAATATAGTGAAATCACGCCATTATTATTTGATAGTCTGCACCCCACACTTTATATGTCAATACCCATGATTTATACCGTATTTTTTATGGAATTGACAGAAAAAATACCGGCATAGTGATATATGGTTTTTATTTTGTTGGTAGTATTGCTCTTACTATAATTGCTAAATATTAATTAATAATCAAGTGTATTAAATATAATAAATGATCATCAGAATAGAATCCTGTATGGTTGAGAAAAAGGAATGCTGAAAACAGATTTTACAGATTTGTATCTGGCAATGGAGTGAAGACTAAAGAACATATAATTGAAATATTTTTAAATAGTGAGGTATAATGGTATTGACTGTAGTCTGTAGGTGTTACAATATGTAAACACAAATCCAGTTATTGTGCAATTCAAATTTGTATTTTAGAGAACTCCTTAATTCCCACAGTAGATACGTTTTTTTACCACGGACATTTTAATTACAAGTAAGCCAATGAAGTAACACATAATAATGTAATTCACATTTAGCTTTTTTAACAGGAACCAGAAACAAAATTATGAAACGACAGAAACAAGTAAATACACTATGTTTACGTATTGTGTGTATCTGATTAATACTAACGTAAACACCATATATATATAATTAAAAAATAGAAAACATTTTCCATGTTTACATACAGTTATAGAAACATGAGTGAAAGTTTGGGAGAACGAGAAATTAGTGGGAACACGAGCCAGCAGGGAGAGTGTTTCCACGCTATTTCCAGTTCTCCCAAACTTTCACGAGTGTTTCTATAACTGTATGTAAACACGGAAAGATGTTTTCTATTTCTTTTATAAAATAACACTGAGGAAATAAGTAATAAGACACTTTTATTAAAATGATGAAAATATACATTCTCCTTACTCATGCTATACAACGTCGTCGGCTGCTCAAATGAACATAAACGCTCTTAACTGTGAAAAAAAGCATTCAATTGTCTCTTTTTTCTTCTTGTTGGCTGTCACAGAACATATTTATTGACATATTTATTGACATTAGCTGTTTGTGAGCAAAGGTTCGTCTTACAGTCCATTTTATAAAAATGGCGGGGAAAAACCATGTTTACATACAGTTATATAAACATGGCTTTTAGCCAATCACTGCATATATAATTAGTTTGAACACCGGAGTCGCAACTCTGAGTTTCACGCTACATGCGATCTTCAGGCAACTGACAGATCGGATTAAACTATAGTTATTATATACATGTTAAAAATTATTTCTTTCACATATCTTTCACCATATGTCATAATTGCATGTCAAAACTTTCCCCAAAGCAAATTTCGCAGAATCGTAAAGTTAAAATGCGTATGCAACGAAGTTTTCAAGTTAGCAAAAATAACACAAAGTAAATTTTAAACTCGTTCTTTGGATTGTGAGATTCTTAGGGCGACTAATCATAAGGAAATATGATTATTTTGCAATCGAAAACCGCGCATTTGTCCCTAAAACTTGATTAAGCCTTCCTTATCCTATAATATACCCTGCGACACGGGTGTCGCATGCAAAGAGGAAAGAAAAGGCAAAGGACACTGGGGACTTTCTTCACGAAAAAGAACAAAAATGAACCCTCCAACACCCAGGTAACTAAAATACGTAAAATTACATTTTGGTTACATTTTTTAGCATTCTGCTCAATTGATATTCTACAATTCATTGCACTTTTGCAATCAGGTAAACTCCAGATCAGCAGAAATAATTGATGTATGTGAAGAAAGCGAAGACTTTTCAATTATCGACCATGAGATAGTCGAACCAGAAAACCGTGGAGAAGGTATTGAGGCCGCGGTGATTTCGGATCAAGAAAAAAACGTCTTTGAGAGATTCAGAAAGCCAAGCAATAAATGAGACTGGGGAAATATCTGTTTCAAGTGACATAACTAAAAAGCCTATAGAGCCCAAAACATCCTACCAATCCCATACCACGTGTGAAGCTACGCTTGAAGGACCAAGACAGCCTAAGCGCTGGAAGTTCCCAGTACGTGATCCTAAGTCAAGGAAAACTAAGTGCTTCGATGTGTCATGGTATCTACAATTTCCTTGGCTCGAATATGATGTTGAAAAAGACGCCGCTTTTTATTATTGTTGTACAAAATTTTCTTCAATCACGCGTGGCTTGTGTGCTGCTTTGACGTTCACACAGACAGGATATACCAACTGGGCAAATGCCCTCGATAGCAGTAAAGGGTTCCAACAGCATGAAAAATCTGAGCTCCATGAAAACAGTTATGCCAGGTTGATGGAGCTAAAAAAGATTCAAGAGGGAAAACAAAAGGATATAATTCAAAAGATATGTCCTGAAAGGGAAGAGGTAGCCAGCAACAACAGAGTATCTCAGATGCCTATTCAAATACATCCTCTGGTTCGCAAGTAACGAAGTTCCAATGGGGGCTAACGATGAGACGGATGAATCCAAGAACCCAGGTAAATGGGTTTCCTTCATCAAACTCCAACTGGAAACAAATCCCTCATTCAGACAGCTCCATGACAAGTTCACCAGGGCAAGAAGCATGGACTATACCAGCAAAACCAGTGTCAATGACATCATCGATTTATGCGCAAATTAAAGATGCCGGCATGTTTTCAACTCTCATCGATGAAAGTAAAGACGCCGCGAAACGAGAAGAGTTGGTGGCTTTGGCTGTAAGATATTCTGCAGGAAAAGTAGGAGAGGTTTGTGGTTTCGATGCCCACACAATCAAGAAATTTAGAAAATAATTGATTGATCATATCATCCACGGTTCAATGGTAGTATGTCTAGGAGCCGATGGTGCAAGTGTTATGTCAGGGGAATTTGCTGGGGTTGCAGAGCTGTTGCGTTCTGAGTACTTTCACTGGTTAATATACATACATTGCTCACCGTTTAAATCTTTTGGTGAACGATCTAATCAAAGGCTCCAACCTTGCGCTTGACATCATGTCTACAATCAAGTCCCTCTATACATTTCTGAATCATCCAAAAGTCAGAGAAGTCTGATACCGTATGCAGCGAACTTTACCCTCAGTCACAAATTAAACATCTGGCTCAGCAGATAGACATACGTTGGGGCTGCAAGTTTGAGGCAGTTGATCTGATAACGGACAAACCTCATGTTACTTTAGAAACTTTGATCAGAGTTACACAAAACCCGAGAATGCATGACCCAAAACATGTCGAGCAAGCGAGTGGGTTTTACCATAAGTTGACAACTGCGAAGCAGATTATTGGACTGATCACACTCCATGCATACCTACATGTAGCTAGAATGTCCTTCCTGTCCAAAGAGCTGCAGTGTCAGAGCATCAACTGGACAGATCTTCAGTATGAGGTTGAAAGGACCTGCAAATCGGTTTCCCTAATAGACCATGATCAGATAAGAGTGAAGCTAAACGAGTATTCTGAAAAGACCGGCCTACCTCTTGAACTCACCATGCCAATACACCGAAAAAGATCATCATCATCAGCCACTGCTGAAGATTCAATCAATAACATCATCTCTGACCTCAACTCATTACATGAAAAGCAAGATGAGGAAGAGTTCCAAATCCGGTTTGACAGCAAGAACATCAAAATAATGAAAGCTTTCGAAGCTTTGGATGCGTCCAAACCGTGCTACTTGGACATCAAGACTCTGGATTATCTTGTTCAGCACTTTGATTGCTTGGGCATTAACAGATCCATCCTCAAAATATATACATAATAATTGTGAATTTGTGATTAAGTGAAAAGGTTGTGTTAACATTTGTGACTTTCGAAATTCGAGTTCCCTGGGTCGTTCTTCGAGTTTACATTGCCCCTGTTAGACGTATTTTATAAAGTAATATATAAATTAACTGCTAATAATGGTAGCGATTAGCGAAATACTAGTTATAATTATGTAGATAAAAAAAGTAGATTATTTGAATAATTTGATTATTCTACTGATATGATGGCCACAGAATCACAGCCCAGATATTTGTCCACCCCCCAAACAAAAATATGAAAATCCGTCCCTGATATGCACTTATGATCGTTAGGTATCGCCACTTTATTAGAGGTATTCTGGCTATCATTAATCTAGCACTGATTGCACATGGAGTGCTTTCTAGACGGTTCGCAATGTACTTTTTCATCACTATGCCCACACCGTGCAGTCGCCTTTCAGATTCTGGAAGGCCTGACCAAAAATAGCTGTAATTGGATTCATCTATTAGCAACCACTATCAGCGAAACGGGTTTCTGAAAGACAAACAAAGTCTGTTGTATTTCTCAATTTCCTTTGCGATTAACGCAGTTCGACGCACAGCCGTTGTGGTATCACTTAACGTTCTAACGTTCCAGCTTCCAATTTTCAACTTTGCTTTTGTAAGTTTCTCACCGCTTTTAGTGGTTTACTGGTTGCCGCGGCATGCCACCCGATGAAAAGTGTGTTTACGGTTTTTAGGCCACCTTTTCTACACCTTTCCCATGATTTCGGAGAGCAGTGTCATCCCTAAATAGGGCTGCTCTGACGCTTAAGATGCTGCCGAATCACTGTAAGACACTTGCAGGTGAAACCGGCAACGTGCAGAATCTGGGCTAGCACCTTCCAGTAAAACCATTATTTGGCACCGTTACCAAAACAAAAAACTGCACCAGTTAAGTCATTAGCACGAGCGCAATGAACGCCGAGACTCATTAGGTACCATCATTCGCAATTCAGCAGCACAAATAATTTGAGACGGCTAAAACAAAATAGGGGTACTGTAGCAGCAGTCGAGATAACAGCCGGATCGGTTCAGCCTGCAGTCTCCACTTTATATCCATAGGACATACAAAGCTGTGAGAATCTATCTATACAAGTTCAATGCTGCAGGTGTTTTTAGACAATTATCTTATCTGGTATTACACCTACATGTAATGATGACCTACAAGTTAATTTTTCAAGAAAAAACAGTCACACAGACAATGTTTTGCCTATGCCCTCCTGTACACAAAAGTTACAATTATTAAAGAATGGACTAAAGAAAACCGTTACCTTTCCTTCGTCGGCTTCCAAAAGTATTGTGAAGAGCGTGTGAGTATGTATTGTAGTGTCACTGTAATTATGCCAGAATTAAGACTATTATTTCCAAATTAATGTTCATCTGCACCTAAAATATTTTAGGAGTCCTCTAATTCACCTATTATAATTTTATATTATTGCATTTTGTACGACATATCCACCTTTACGAGATTGCGGAGGTTTCGAAATCCTCTTGAGCAACGAAAGTCGCAGGAACGAATTAAAAGTTGTATGCCACAGTGCCTGCAGCACCAAAGATATAAGATGTCTTGGAACGTTTAAGATTTACATCCGACTACAAAAAAGAGATATCCTCCTTAACCCAGCATCTGAAATTAAAGAAGAGTATGAGGAATGTTTGTCGTGCCTCCTTTCGATGCCTAGGAGTTAAATGTGAGAACATGGTGAAAAGTGTAGTAAAAGTACTTACAGAGCTTATGTGTGGACATGTGAACTTTCGTGATACTATGTGTAATATATAATAGATTGACAAGTAACGTTGTTCATTCACCATTCAGGAGGGTAACGCATTGTCTAGCCTACGTCATAGTCTGTGAAATTTTGAAAACCACAGACTATGAACCAGCGCCGTTAATCGTGTTCTGTGACGTAGCTACTATAAGGAATCTTTATAGTAGACCATGATTGGTCGCTTAGAAATTTTAGTTAATACGTGATATTCAATTGGTTAAGAACTACTTCCGTTTTCAAATTTGTTGTTTACAACGGCACGAAGACAGTTTCTCAGCCGCCTCAACGTATTCTTTGTAAACGAGACTATTAAAAGAGTTTGCTAAAACTTTCGAAGGATGACTGTTTATAGTCGGCATAATTTTGGTTCGAGGATGATCAAACAGTCGAAGAGATGCAGGAATTGAATTGTTAATCATACGATATTTCCAGGTAGCCGTCGAGTGTCGATTCTCGTTATACTGTTTCTTTTAGCTTTTCAGCTTGTCCTATTTGTCTATTAGAACTTTTTATATGATTTCTTAAACTTTTAGTGAATACTCGTTAGTTTCTATAAGCATAGACTTGCTCCAAGTCTGCCTCTTGATTGTTTCGGGTTTATTTAAAGACGTGTTTGTTTGAGAATACGGGTTTGTTTCGAGACAGGTTCTTTTCAAAACATTGAAACAAACCGTCTTTGAAACCAAACCACTCTCGAAATAAACCCGTCTTCTCGAAACAAACCCGTCTTTAAATAAACCCGAAACAATCAAGAGGCAGACTTGGAGCAAGTCTATTATAAGGCATAAGCACAATCTATATATAAGCATTGCGAATAATCGGCATAAATTACAGAACACACAATTTGGCTCTGATGCACAGACGCTACTTAGCGCCGCCTTTTTGCGCCCGCGAGCGTCTGTACGCAGGCTACGCTCTCAACCCTCTGATCCTTATTTGTCAAATATATCCTTTGATCATAGTGATATTGTGACTGTGATCAGGGGTTTGGATGTGAACAAAGCTTCCGGCCCTGACAACATCCCTGTAAGGCTTTTAAAGGAGACTGCCGATATAATTGCCCCTTCTCTGTGTGATTTATTCAACAAATCAATCAACGTTGGTTCATTTCCCACTGAGTGGAAATGCGCAAATGTGGTCCCCGTATTCAAAAAAGGCGATCAAGAATATGCTGAGAATTACAGACCGATCTCGTTACTCCCAATTATTTCTAAAATCATGGAACGATGCGTACTCAACGCGATCAAAGATTGTGTGTACAACTTAATTCATAAATGTCAGCATGGGTTTATCGCAGGCCGGTCCTGTGTTACTCAACTTGTAGAGGTTCTCGACACTATTGGAGCCCAACTCGACGCCAGCGGTCAGATAGACATTGTATATCTCGATATGTCTAAAGCTTTTGATAAAATAAGCCATCGACAGTTGATTCAAAAATTGGCCAGTTATGGTTTTGGTGGTAACCTTTTAAATTGGTTGATTTCCTATCTTTCCAACCGCACTCAGCAAGTCACAGTCCCTGGAGGGACTTCAGACAAACGCTCAGTGAGTTCAGGAGTACCTCAGGGCTCAATCCTTGGACCAATGCTGTTTTTATTATTCGTTAATGATTTGCCTAATACGGTTGTGTCCAGCAATGTCGCAACATTTGCAGACGATACCGAAGTTTTTAAGATTATTAAATCACATGATGATGCTTCCAAGTTGCAGTCAGATCTGAATACCATTAATTCTTGGGCGGAAAATGCGGGCATGGCGTTTAATAGAAAAAAGAGTAAAACAATGCGAATCACCCGCAAGCGTAACCCAATTAACAGCAATTATATGCTGGACGACTTCCCTCTCGACTCCAGTAAGACTGAGAAAGATCTGGGTGTGTGGATCACTGACAACTTAACCTGGTCAAAGCAAGTGACAGAGCAGTGTACAAAGGCCAACAGAGTGCTTGGATTCGTTAGACGAAACTCAAGAACTATAAAGTCTACCAGTATAAGGCGCTCGATGTACCTTGCTCTCGTGCGGCCTCACCTAGGATATGCAACTCAGGTGTGGGCCCCGCAGATGAAAGATCTAATTAGAGAAGTAGAACGTGTCCAGCGGCGTGCGACAAAGTGTATACTAAAGTTGCCATTCTTCTGTGAACAGTCGTATAAAGATAGACTGCTTGAACTAAAACTTCTCCCGTTAACTTACTGGCACGAATTTTTAGATATAGTATTTTTTTTTAAAGTTATAAATGGACTAGTAGATATCAACCCAGTCATTATACCGAAAGTCCGTATTGCACGCCCTACTAGATCTACTAGTAATTCTGCATCCATCCAATACCTAGTCCGTAAGTGTAAGACCTCTACCTTCCAGAAATCTTTTTTTAATAGGTCTTCCCGCGTGTGGAATGTCCTGATGAGTGTTGTTGACAATCTTAATACTGTCGATTTAAGTTCTTTTCGTCGAAATCTGTTTAATTATTATTTTACTGCACTTTCGACATCGTATGACCCCGAAGACCCACGTACTTGGAAAACTATATGTATGTCATGCAACTCACCACGAAGCTTAGCATCCGCTATAGTATGTTGTTTTTAAATAAATAATTACTTATTATTATTATTATTATTATTTGTATATTAGTCATGTAATTATGTACTGGGGCCGCAGTAATTGGCTATTGCTGTTGCGGTTACCCAGCCTGTATTATTATGAGGCGAAGTTAATAAATTCAAAAAAAATTCAAATACGCATTGTCGAGCAGTGAAGAAATTCAAGAAAAAGATGACAGGAACAATTTGGAGATGGATGTGTGTGTGTGTAGTGAACAAGAGAGACACAATATGGTAGCGACTTAAAGTTTCATGTTTATTCAATAATCATCAGGCTACAAGTGATTTTAAATTTGTCCTACTCACTAGATTATATATTAAAATAATTCCCTAGGGGAGGTGTGGTTACTTCCTTAATTAGCATTATGTAGTATGAACTTATTTATATGACGACATTTCGAGATTAATTCGGTCCTTTTGTTCAATAGTTGTTTTGGGTCAGCTCTAACGATAGCCACTTTTTCAGAAAGACAAAGGTCACACTTCCGTGTGCCACATTTGTATGGGTATGGGTATGCGTACGATGCGATGCTCCATTTGAGGATGAAATCAACGTTGTTGTCCTTAAGCTTCCATATATGTTTTGACAGTTCGGAGTCATTGCAATATTTCCTTGACCTAAAGGACTTAGTGTAGTTGTTGTATCTGGTCTTGAATTCACCTTCCGAGGCTCCATAATAAATACGTTTACAGGTGTTAGTCTACTTCCGCTTTATATACGGTGCACTTAGAGAGGCACTTCCCATCCATAGGACATCCACTTCTGACTCTGCAATTGCATAATCTTGCTTGGATGTTGGGTTTGGTGTTCAAAATGTTTGAATTATGTTGCTTGATGATATTGGCCATATTGGTGGTCCAGCAGTAACTTAACTTGATGGTATTGACATTAAAAATCTTATGGAACTTGTGGTCCCTTTACTTGTCTTTACCAGTTGTATGAAATGCTTTCCAATGTTGGTCTTAACGTGCTGGTTGTATGGAGGGTTGAACCATAAGATATTTCTCTTTCTGTTTAATTGGAGATTATCTTCATATCGTAGTGTGGTGCCAAATTCGCTATCTCTCAAGGCGGATTCATAGGTAAATTTGGCTTTGTCGAATTCTTCTTGATTGCATGACAGGTCGGAAATCATTCTGTTGATCATATTAGGTAGTTGCTTTATGATAATAGGGGGATGATTGGAGTTTACGTTGATGTACGATGGCTTGACATTGGGTTTTCTGAAGGGATAGTATTTTGCATTTGGGAGGTCAAGTGATACGTCTAAGAAGTCTGCGGCAGGTAGGTTGGTTTCTATGGTGATGGAGAGATTTCTTCCTTAAATAACGTTATTACTTTCTTTCTCAACCGGTCAAGCATTGGTCCATTGGTGTTCTCAATTACGGCAAGACCATCGTCTCTGTATAAACCCGTTGCCCTTCTTGATGATTGTAGATAACTTATTCAGGAGATATAAACCGACAAACTCGCACACCTCCGCACCATCAAAGCTCCCCATAGTTCCGTCGAACATGGGGTTGGTACCTTTCTTGATGGTTTTGGGGGAAGTGCTTCTGGATAAGGTTTAAGAAATGTTTGCTGATGTTGGTTTGGACGTTTTTGCTGTAAGGAGGGTTGAACCAGGTTACGTTTCTTCTTCTATTCTTTTTTGTGGGTGGTGTATATCAGGTTTTCGGTGAATCCACTGGATTTTAGAGCTTTTACATAGGGAGGCTTGGCATCGTCAAATGCTTCTTTGTTGCATGAGATATCTGATATTCTACGGTTGATGGCGGCGGGTAGTTGTTTGATTATGGTGGTGGGTGGTTGGTTGGATTTAGTAGTAATATATATATATATATATATATCAATGTGTTTGAGACTGGCACTAGCTCTAAGCCAATCAGAATCAAGTATTGATTTGAATGGACCAATCAGAGCAGAGCAAGTCAAAAATTTCCAGGGGGGTTGAAGCTTTTTAAGGTGTGGTCACCCTGTAAAGAACGACCAGCCATCAAATCAGGGGGGATATGCACCTGGTCGTATACAAGAGGTTTTTTGTATAAAATTAGTCAAAAGTGGTCGCGGTCAAGAGTATATATATCACTTTGGTCGTGTTGTTGTACGACCAGTTTTATAGTCATCCCTGAGTGAAACGACCAGAGAGATTGAAGGTCATTCAAGGTGAATAGTGTTAAGCAAGTACTGACGTCATTTGCTATATGGAGGGTGAAAGCTGTGATGAACAGGAACAGGATGTTTAGTTGTAGAATTTAGTGTTCTGAACAACTGAAGATCAGGATGGAAAAGTTCACCGAGAAACCAAACATGTCTAAAACTGTCATTTTAACCATGTTTGGTTTCTTGGTAAACTTATCCCTCCTGATCATCAATTATTCGGAACACGAAATTCTACGACTAAACTTCCTGTTCCTGATCCATCACAGCTTTCACCACTGCATATAGCATCCGTGCCAGCACTTAGTCAAAGCATCATTCACACTGTGATATATATACTGACACACACCCCGTTTTTGAAAAAAAATACAAAAAATTCTATTATACATAACCATCATACCTCACCCGATGTGATGTTATACTTACGTACCATGCAAAAACACCATATTTTTATTTGAAGACTTGTAATGATGTTTGAAAATAAAAATAAACAGTTTTTGAACTGTACGTATTTTTATTTGGAGTCATGTTTATTGAAATAAAAATAAGCATTTTGAATTAATCATAGAAATTTCCACCATGGAACTCTTACCTCGACGCCATCTTATGGCCGAATGACTGATATTCCTTAGTAACGGTATTTTTAAAAAGGATCTCAAAATATTATAAGGGGATATATCTCATAAAAATTATTTCGGATTCTCCAAAAAAGTTTTAGAGAGAGATAGAGTTTTGGAGAAACCTCAAAATAATTTTAGATGAAATATCCCAAATAAAAATATTAGAGATGTAAAAGTGTTTTATTAAATTTGGAGAAAAATCCAAATAAATTTTAAGATAAAAATTATTTCGGAGTGTTGCTTCCCAAAAAAGTTTTAGAGAGATAGAGTTTTGAAAAAACCTCAAAATAATTTTAGATGAAATATCCCAAATAAAAATATTAGAGATGTAAAAGTGTTTTATTAAATTTGGAGAAAAACCTCAAATAATTTTTAAGAGATTTGTTTAGTATATAAGCAGATGTTATTTCATATTTTATCAGTTGTGTTGTGTTTTGCTCGCTTGTAAGTTGTGCTTCGGTACAAGACTCTGACATCTTCCAATGTTCTGTTTTTTATTAAACTGCATTGGTGCGCGATCGCCCGTAGTCGAATTTGCGATTCGAATGAGATTGACTCAGGTCCATAGCGACAGTACTGGTCATCCCTTGTTCAATGAATTGCTTATTTTACGCAAGGGTTGTTCGTTAGCATATGATGAAAGAGTTAGCTATAGTAAAAACACACACACGATGGAGAAGTTGGATGAATATATATATTTTTAAATACAAGAAACAATAAAATTTTTCATACAAATAAATTTGTTATGTCTTTTAGGGGCGTTCTTGTTGGGTATAGTACCCCGCGATATACCACCCCTACAAATTAAAAATATGTATCAGTTTTTTTCGTTTTCACCATTCGATCGGTACTCTCGAAGTACATAAACTCCTCACCTCTTGAGTCTACATACCCCCATACGCGAGGTTCATCGTCTTCTGCGTCCGACGGGTCGTAGGTATCGAAGGAATATTCCGAGTCCGCTGGGACGCGGAATGCCCACTCGCTTGTCCCATCGGTGACTAGCAGCACACCGGGTATCTCCTCTACTGTATCCTCAACAGGAGGTGGAGGGATGGTTTCCTCTACTGTATCTTCGACGGGTAGTGGATGGATGGTTTCGTTCTAAGAGAAAATATAAAAACATAATAAATACATATCGATTTTACAGACAGTAAAAAAGCATTGCTATCTTACATTTTCTTCTTTCTTTTCCTCGGGGATCGCGTCTGCGTTGCACGGTTTCTCGTTTTTGGAGACGTCTGAGTTGTTTTCTCGTATGTGGTCACCCATCTTTTGTTTTGTGTTTTTCTTTTCCTCGTTGTCTCCAGCTTGAATTCGTTTTGGTATGAGACGTGCTTACGTGATTTAATTTATAATCACGATCTACGGTCTATTACAAGGGTTTACGGGTTTAACCAATCAGAGTTTCTATAATCAAACCCTCCCCCGTATCTATCCAATCAGAGTTCGTTCATTAAAGCCTTCATGTCAAAGCATTTGAATTATTATAGCTAGGGACAATACGTGTCGTTAAACGATTAGGGATGCGAATATATAATAAGCGTTTTGTTCTGATTCCTCCCCTTATGTCAAAACAGTATGATTAATAATAGGGATAATACAATGAAGCTTAAGGACGCGAAGCGTTTTGTTCTGATTCCTCCCCTTATGTCAAAACAGTTTGATATATAATATGGTTAAGGACAATGAATTTACTTGTGGGGATTAGCGATCATTTTGTTTCTGTACTTTGATAGCTACGATTTTTTAATGAGTACTAACCTTAATTACTTGTAGGGATTAGCGGGCATTTTGAAGAGATTAGTCCCTGTGAAATATATATTTCCCGCGTTTAAATACGTCTATTTCTAGATATTTAAACATTTTTATACTTATTTAAGCATATTTTTATGCTTTTTGATACTTTATTTTATACTTTTCACACATTTTAGTATATATTTTAAGATACCCGTGAGCGCGATAAGGAGAACGTGTTAATTAATTCACACATGTCAAAATAGATGATAAATGGTTTTTTTAATGTTTAACGTAATACTTCGGGATTGTTACAATACATCGTGTAAGAGTTTACAAAGAAGATATGTCTACCCAAGAGATCTTCTTGATTTTCCTGGCGATGAATCACAGCAACAATAACTCCAGCTTCGACTCCCATTCGGGTATTAAGAACAGAGGTGAGGTTAAAATCCTTTAGTATTATCCCGCGCCGGTTGTCTAACCAAATTTTATCTTCTTTCATGAAGTCAACCACATAAAAATCAGAGTCTTTGCATGTTGTATATAGAAATTCAGAAGTGTATAACTTCACGTTATCAAGTTTAATTTCGCTTATATCTATACTTGTTGCCATCGTGTCTAATAATTAATGTTTTTAGTTAGAGATGGCTATATATACAAAGGGATTAGTCTTTTACGATAAATATATACTGGTTGGTAAGATATATATTTTTACCAATCTTAGCGTGTTCGGATGAATCGAATTCGATTTTAAAATAATTGTTATCTTCATCTTTAAAGAAAAGTTCATACATCTGTTTCGGTGCTGCAGGTTTGGGTCTTGAACCCATTAACTGTAGATTTCGTTCACGAGATAGATCTCTCAAGCTCCTCATAGATTTAAATTTTGCTTGATTCATGGTTGATACGGCGGCGGTTCCTCGATTGCTACATGTACAAACTGTCCGATTAAATGTGTAAAATCGTCAGATGAGTAGGTATATATATATTTCTCATCCCATAACAATAGTATCTTATATAGTATTCTATCGGCACGTGCATTGTTGGGTAACATTTCCACTTTACAACATTCAATCACGTGATATTCAATGTGTGAAAAATACTTTGCTAAATCGGTTAGTATTACCAACAGTGGATTTTCTTTTGTACCTGTATTCATTTTGAAAGTGTTCTAATAAAAATATGACTTCTAACATGTGTTTATATATCTTTCCCTGCAACGTTTTTAACCGATAAATATTTTTGGGCCAATGTGTACCGCATTAAGTCAACAAAAGATTAAAGAGATTTACATGTATAATCGTCGGAGCGCGATTTCGTTCACGAGATAGATCTCTCAAGCTCCTCATAGATATAAATTTTGCTTGATTCATGGTTGGGCGGGTGGAGGTTCGTGCATAGGGTATATATATATATTTCTCATTCCATAACAATAGCATCTTATAGATTATTCTATCAGCACGTGCGGCGTTGGGTAACATAGCCACTTTATGACATTCAACCACTTGATATTCAATATGTGAAAAATACTTTGCTAAATCGATCAGTATTACTAACAAGGGATTTGCTTTAGTACCTACATTCATTTTGAAAGTGTTCTAATAAAAATATGACTTCTAGCATGTGTTTATATATCTTTCCCTGCAACGTTTTTAACCGATAAATATTTTTGGGACAATGTGTACCGCATTAAGTCAACAAAAGATTAAAGAGATTTACATGTATAATCGTCGGAGCGCGCGACGGTCATCTAACCAAGTTTTATCCCGGGAATTTAACCAATTGTTATTTTGGGACATAAAATATAAAAATTCAGAGCTGTATAACTTCACGTTATTAAGTTTAATTTCGTTTATATCTATACTCGTTGCCATCATGTCTAATAATTAATGTTTTTGGCTAGAGATGTCTATGTATACAAAGGGATTAGTCTTTTACGATAAATATATTTTGGTTGGTAAGATATATATTTTTACCAATCTTAGTGTGTTCGGATGAACCGAATTCGATTTTAAAATAATTGTTATGTGCATCGTTAAAGAAAAGTTCATACATCTGTAGCGGTTCGCCAGCAGGTTTGGGTATTGGTCTTGATCCAATTAACTGTAGATTTCGTTCACGAGATAGAGCCTTCATAGATATTATATCTATAAATGTTGCTTGATTCATGGTTGCGGCGGAGGTTCCTCGATTGCTATATGTACAAACTGTCCGATCAAATGTGTAAAATCGTCCGATGAGTAGGCATATATATATTTCTCATCCCATACCAATAGTAGCTTATATATTATTCTATCGGCACATGCATTGTTGGGTAACATTTCCACTTTACGACATTCAATCACGTGATATTCAATGTGTGAAAAATACTTTGCTAAATCGGTTAGTATTACCAACAGTGGATTTTCTTTAGTACCAGCTATCATTTTGAAAGTGTTTTAATAAAATATGACTTCTAACGTGTTTTACCCGATAAATATTTTTCGGGAATATGTACTGCATTAAGTCAACAAAAAGATTAAAAAAGATTTACATGTATAATCGTCGGAGCGCGTCTTATAATATTGATTTTATCATTCGACCAATGAGAATACTACGATATTTTATTAGGGAATTAAGGTCAACCAATCGGGATACCCCATTTTTTTTAACGTGTTTTTTATAAACGTTTGTTCCTAATTTTTTTAGTCACAATATCATGATGGCTCGTGTGAAGCAGACTCACAAAAATTTGGAAAGTGGAAAATCAATTGCTCGGTTTGAAAGTAGAGGAAAAGATATTCCTAAAATGTTAAAGCAACGGCGTCTAGAGCGACAAGAATATCGTAATAAGGCTCGGGATATTTCAGATGGTGAAACATTATACCGTCAAGAAATCAGAGGAACAAAGAAAGTCAAACATCGTACAACTAAAGACAACATTGCACAGTCGCCATTAAATTTTGCTGTACCGATAACACCGTACAGTCACGTGTCCCCTCTGCAAGCGAAGTCGTCACCACAGCAAGCAAAGCTACCCCCCCTGCAAGTAAATTCATCGTCTCAAGAACACGGGGGTACATTCACCCTCTACTCCTGCAATCGAAGTATAACACGTCGCCACGGCAAGTACCGTCTCGACCCCAGCAAGTAAACCATCCACCACCTCTATTATCGCAAGAACAGTATAATATACCGCTTCAAACACCGCAAGCAAAGTATAATGCATCTCCTATTCCACCGCAAACGATCTCACCGCCACGACCCGAAGATGAATTAGATAATTACATATACGATATGCCCATTGATTTCTTCGGTCAAATCCCTATTCCTTCTCCTGCGAATTTAATACAAATGTGTGATGCAATGATACCCGTTCAACAAGGAACACAATTATTACAAATTGTGGATGAATTAGCAAATGCTCTTTCCCCAACATTATCTCCTATTCCTCTTTCACCACCACAACTACCACAACCACCTAATTCACCCCAACCATTATTTCCACGGTGTGGAGAAGAGGACGAAGAAGAAGAGGAAGATGACGACGACCGAGAAGTTTTGAACGATCCGCCATTGAAGAAAAGATGTTATAAACGTTCGTTAATATATATGAAACGTGAAAAAAAAGGCGATGAACATCATGAAGAAAAACGAATGACAATCTATTCGAATTATGATCAAGATATTATTTGTACACAACGCGATAAATATCGTGAGTTAGAGGGTCTCTATATTGAGAAACTATATATAAATAAACAATATATGCAATGGCGTTCTAGAAAATTTACGAGTGACCTTATGGAAAAACGATATATAATGGATAATAATAAGGATTTGAAACGAAAGACTGATTTGAAAAAAAGAAAACCGAAATGTATAAAATGATATTGTTCTAAATAAAAATATCAGTAATGTGAAAGTATGGAGGTGTGGAATGTCATGGTAAAAGAACTGGCATGTTTTGAAATAAAAATCAATAAAAATATGGAACAAAGTGTGTGGAAATGTCTTGACGAACATGAGAATTTATTTAAAAATATTATTGCCCATTTAAAATGTCCACGTGAACTTTTAGATGTCTATAATCGTATGGATCGCCATGAAATTGGACAAATAATAGCATTTTTTGCTTTAATCCTGTGTTTTTTTAGATATAAACACATTGATAATGAGGAATATTATATCAAATTGTATGTACGTCAAACAATTTTAGATTTTAGAAATTCGCAGCGTAAATTCATTTTATTCCCTCATGATAAAAAAACACACTCGTGGTTTTGGTTGTGGAATATATTCTTTGAATTTTTTAAATTAGTCTAAATACAATTTTTCAATACTCTGTATTATAATGTCAGGATCTTCAAAGTTAATATTATATGATTCTATAATACTCTTAATAATAAAATTAGTTGATCTAGGAGTGTTAGATCTAATCCTTACCTTTATAGAATAATTATATATTATATCCATATACGGAGGGTAATATTGTAAACTAAGAGGGCTATTATTTTGTATAATACTATTATTTTTAACTTGATCTGAAAATAAACTGACTTTAAACTTATAGGGTTCACTTGTCTTATAGAATAATTTAAACCAATAAGAGTATTTCTGACAATTTTTATAACAACATGTACAGGGCGGGGTTTTCGTTCGCATCAGCTTAACAATCTTATCGAGATTAAAAGTATAAACCCTATCGTTACTAGTTTTAAGTTTTGATATTGGATTATGATTTTCGCAAAAGAAAATAAAACAACATACTAGTTGATACACTATTTTCTCAAAAGTATCTAAATTATGTAGATAAAAAAAAGCAGCCTTCAAATAAAATGGATCTATAAAATATAAATAAATACAGCAATATGTAAATTCATGACTAAAACAACGATTAATTCTATGTATTGTATTACAAAGATAACTTCCTCCATACCCTATCGCTTTAGGAATTGTACTTTGCTTATCATTAATAGTAATAGAAATAAAGTGGTAAATATCATTTCTTGGATGATAACTGGTTTGAATTTCAATAAAAAAATTATCAGAATGATTATCATTCAAATGAAAAATAGATTTCATTAATGTTTGATCGGGTATTAATAGTAATTTGTGATAACGCTCACAGAGTTTTTCACCATAAATATAATATTTTCGTTGTGTATGAACAACGGGTATTATATAGTGTTGTTTATCTGTTAAGATTCGCCAATCCTTGCATTCATCTTGGTTCATTTCAGGTTTCATTTTTTCAATATAGGCGTAGTCTTTATATCCCTGACCAAGTTGTCTCGATTCAAATTCCATACATTCGATAATTCCCCCATAGTAATAGTCACATAAGTCACAGACGGCAAATAATAATCCAATGTATCGGTTACGAAAATGCTGTATATAATACACAATTTTCAATATCGTCTTAATATTGGGACCGTGGTCATTAGCTTCTGCATAGCTTCTTTTATCACCAATGTTTAACGACATTCTCAAAAACGAGAACGTGCATGTTAAAGAAATCGACTTGTATATATATACTATTTTTCCATTCTTATATATTTCTACATGTAGAATTTAACACGATTTTGATCAAAAAATTGAAAAAAGTATTATTGTATAAACTAATCCCACGAGTATATAATATATCAACTGATTTGACGTGTGTTTTAGAACAACATTAGGGATTCGTGTCGTTAATCCCACAGCATTGCGGGAACTAATCCCCAAATATTTATTTAGAAGGAATCGCTAATTAAGGATTCGCGTCTCTAATTCCTACAGCACACATTCATTGTACATGAATATCACAAATCATCAGGATGACATGAAAGCTTTAATCAACGACCTCTGATTGGTCAAACTAATCTACCCACAGTAATGCATAGTTACGCGGGATGCAATTATAAAACCCGATGTTGAAAATAATTAATATCAGTCTGAGTGTAGGAGAGAGAGAGATGGCAAAAATATTTGAGAAGAAGACCCGTGAAATTAAAGAAGCAGATGACTACATCCCATTAGAGACAAACCTCCAGGAAGAATCTGAAGGGACAATCGAAGAGTTGTATGCGGGTAAATATAATTGTGCATTAAACAAATGTAAAGAAGAAATATCCCAAGAACGACAGAAATTATTTTTATCGCGTATCACGCATATAATGGATTGTGAATGTTACCAGTTTAAAGGAGAGAGACCCAGTTATCGTGAAGTAACTCTTCTCGAACTTCAAACGAACAAGTATTTTATTTATCATTGTTATGATGGGGAGTTAAAACCCTATAAAGAACTAACTCGAAGGGAACGGTCTACTGTCTACTATCAATATCGATGTCATGGTTTAGACTATTTAACTGAAAAAAATTCAAGAGATTATTTTAGTCAAAGTGAACTTATAAATAGATTAAGTTATTTATTTCGTAATGTTTTTCCCCCTAATGCTATTATCGGGTATAAAGGTGGTGATAAAGAATCGTCGTTAGTTAAAACACTTCAAGAAAAAACTATTTTACATTGCGTGAATCTTGAATATTTTGGAATTGAGAAGTACGATTATTTACTTTCGTTTTATAATCTTAAACCAAGAAATTGTTGGTATCATACTAGTGAACCCACATGTTTATTGTATCATTGTAGTTTGTGTGAATGTCTTTTATTTGCTGCATGTTTGTTTCGTAAATTAGAAGATGGGGATAATGAACGATCTGTACTCTCTATGTATGATAAGGAATTTAATTTTTAAAAATTTATTCTCTCCTGAACATTTTTACTTAAATAAAAAAATACACTTTTTGATTTTAAAAAAAATATTGAATGTAATTTCCTTTTATTTTTAGAAACACAAAGATTGTTTAAAAAATTATCAAAAGCACATTTAAGAAATGTTTATATTTTAAAAATAAAACGTACATTAGAACGTTATTATTTTGTTAATGATGTACATGTTATCAAAAACACTATTTTTGTAAAAATAGGAGAGAGAAGTTTTAAAAAAAATAAGATGATCATAGAAACTCTTTGTACATTTAAATATATAAAAAATGATATCATTGTACGTATAGTATAAATAAAACGTTTCATAATTTTTGTTCTCTTATTGGAATTAAAATGAGTCAGAAAAAAATCATCCATTATAATGAACGTTTTTATCTTTCGAATCCAAGAAAATTCGGGACAATTTCTTTAAAAACAGCAGCCAATTTATATGAGTTTCAAGAAGTGTCTTGGATACGGGGTGTAATACCCTCGAGTTTTCTTAACGGTTTTAAATTTAAAACAAATATTCGTGCTCCAGGTCCAAATACTGATTTTTCATTGACATTTAGTAACAATAGAAAATTTCAAACAGATACACAGAATTATCTTACAGGAGAATTAGAAGCACGAAAAAAAGATTGGTATAAACGAAAAATAATTCATAGTATTGATGTAAAACTTAAAAATAATATTCGTGAATCATATAGCGGTGCATTAGGATGGAGTATTGTTCAAGTTAAAAAAGAGATATTCGAACAGGGTGATCTTGGGTCATATATTGCAAAACCTAATAAACCCTATTTTAGCTCTAATCAATTGTTTATTGATCCCGAGCAAAATTTCTTTAACGGTGATAAACGTTTTGATTTTATATTGATTCAAAACATTAAATTTATAGATGAAAATTTTTTTTGGAAATATGGTCTTAAAATTGGTGAGGCAGATAAATCCTATAATGAATACGAAATTTCTATTGTTTATTCCGATGGATATACGTAGATAGGGGTATATATAAAGATCGTTTTTATCAAAGAGGGTGTCATGGCTATGTTTCAGCGAGTACAAAATCAAGAAGGATATAAGATTTATCATGATTTAACACAATATAGTTATGTGGAATCCGTTTTTTTTTGGTATTTAGTAGGAAGTATGGAAATTGAAAAATCAAGATATCATCTATTAATATCTATTGCTGATTATGAAGCATATGTACGGTATAAATTTATACTGGAAGTAGAACGTTCAAAAAATCCCAAAATGTATGTTATACATCATGAGGAACACGATATTCCAGAAGAATGTTATGAATTTCTTCGTAAAATATGTGAAGCATGGAATGATAACCGACTCCCACGTATCAACGACAAAGGAATTGGAGAATATTTAAAGATACTAGATTATGATAGAAAACATTGTTTTAGTTATGAGTGTTTTAGGAGTATTACAGCATTATATTATGATTTTTTAGTTTATAATAAAACTATAAAATACACTTGTAAAAAATGTAAAGGGGAATGCGAATGTAATGTGGATTACCCTAATTTCATCAGTGTAAATTTTAATGAAATAAGAGCTTATAATGTAGAAAAATATTCAATGGACAATAACCTCTTATGTAACGAAATAATACACTGATTGTATGTTTTTTATTTTTAAAAAAAATTAATACATTAAAAACTTTTCAACATGGTTTCTGGGTTTATGATATACAAGCCCTCCTTTTTGAAAATGTCTTTTGATTTTTTTCTTTCCTAGTTTTGCAATAATTTTTACTACATTAGCTTTTTTTTTAAGCTCTTTTTTAAAATCGTTTATAAAAAGTTTGCCGTATTTATTGACTGTTTTATGTCCTCCACGTTGCCTTTTTTTCCCTTTAAAAATACCCCCACGTTGCCTTTTTTTCCCCTTAAAATCACCACCCCGTAATTCTCTTATTCTTCCTACCATTGTTATGAAGGTTGTTTTCTCTACCAATAGTTATCACCATAGTCTGCAAAAATTTCTTCATGGGCTTTTATATGTTTTATACTTTCTAAATACATTTTTTTATTATTAGGGTCGTAAACAAAATCGGAATTATTTTTATATATAGAACCGGTTTTCCCATTATTCGCATAACGTGCTGCGGCGTGAGTTGTCAAATAAGCATCGATACACGTGTTTGCATCGTTACAAATACTATATACAGCATTTGTGTTTTTACCATATTTACGATCCAATTTGACCTGTGTTGTTTTTTGACCCGTGTAATAAGAAATATTACGCTCGGGTTTAAAAGGTTTTTTCCAAGCAAATAATCCTTCACCTGCATTGGGGATCGTTGATTTCTTGATACGTAAGTTATTTTGTTTTGCTAAATGAATCCAACATTTTTTTGTTTTTGCTGTTCGTTTACGACATCTTATTTTTTTTAAGGTTTTACTTCTACATTGAAGAACGTGACGTATACTTTGAGATTTATCATTGCGTCTTTTTTTTCGAGGTAACTTAACTCTTACCATTTTTTTTAAAATATAGTTTTTATTCCTAAATAATCATTCTTTTTTTCATGGGTCTGAATAAAATTTACCAAACATTCAACTTTATAGATAATATCTTCGGGGCAGTTGTATATTTCTTTTTTTAATTCTGTTATTCTTTGTTTTAAAATCTTTGATGATATATATGGGTATTATCTTTTCTTTATCTTCTGTAAAATTTAGTAAACATTCCCTTAAAAGATACGGTGAAAATAATATTGAAGGATCATTATCTTGAATTTCATATCCGATATAAGGTAAATTAGACGCTTGTAAATAAATTTCAATATACACAATTTCACTCATATTTTTTTTTACTCTTTTTTTTGTTTTAGTTTTTTTTAAATGGGTTCTTTATTATCAAAAAAAATTCCTCCTATACTTACGTTGACATGTATTAATATACAGGATTCATACGATGTTACTATTGATCGTGTTGATGGTGAAGACGAAAACATAAATAAAAATAAAACGGCGTGTTTTTCTTGTTTTAGAAAAAAAAAAGAAGATGAATGATCAGAAAAAATTAAAATATAGTCAAAAAGATATAGATAAAATTGTAAGTTTATTTAATAAGAAAAAAGAAAGTAAGAAAAATGATAAAATAGACGATTATTTTTCTGTTAATCATATAGAAACTATTAGTAGAGAAAAATTTAAAGTCACTGAACAACATTTTTCTTTGGATGTATCACGGGAGAAAACGGTTAATTTTATTAGTTTTATTCAATCGTTATCGTTGGTTTTTTCTTATTTAATTAACATTGCACGGGCAAATGTAAAAAGTGATGACGATTATGTTAGATTTATCTTTAGTAATGCGCCAAAAAGTTTTTTCTCTACAGCCGTTTTACCCGTGAAAGACTTTGACGTTAAATATTTCTTAAATATTATGGAAATATTTATGCAGAGTAATAAAGAAATAATAGCTAATGGATGGAATAGTAAGGTAATAGTTCAAACGTTTCCCGCAGGAATAAGTACAAATAAAAAAAAAAATAGTGTATTAAGGAAAAAAAGTATTTACAATAGTTTGAATAAGGGAAATGCTACAGATAAAGGGGGTGTGAAAAGTAATGTAAAAAAATATGGCCGTAAATTTCGCACGGGTGTATTTTATATTCTTAGCCATGTATTATTTCGTAAAGTGAAAGATTGTTGTTTTGCTTTAGCAATATTAGTAGGTTTATCATTTTTAAAACAAGACTATAAATATTTTATAATGAAAAGAAAACCCAATAAACCCGTGGATGATTTATTTACGTGTGAAGAAATTCGAAATGTATATCGGGAATGTGGGATACCCGAGGGTAATGTTGATGCTACACAGTTTCATTTTGTATATACTAATTATTTAAAAAAACAGGGTGTTGATTTGTTAGTGTATGCTGACACTCATTCTGATAATATAATTTATGATTCACGAACTGATAGTGAGGGTAATCTTATTAAATTAACTAATGAAATTGTATGTTTATGGTTAAATAATAATCATTACGATGTAGTCTTAAGCATAAAGGAATTTTCTAAACTCAGTACCAGTTCTTTTTGTGTTAAATGTATGAGTTATTTTACACGTCATGAATACGTCGATAATCACTTATGTACTACAAATAACTTAACTTGTTTACGATGTTATAAATATCCGAATAAGTGTAAAGATAAAAATAATAAACTTATTTGTACCAGTTGTGATATAATTTTTTATGATGAAAATTGTTTTACAAATCATTTAACAAATAAAATTTTTAAACCTTCTCATAGTAATTATAACCGTTTAACACCGTGTCAATATATTTTTTATTGTAAAACCTGTAACAAAATTTGTCCTCGATTCTTTTTCATTTTTTCTAATAAAACAGTTAAACATGATTGTAGCAAACGATTTTGTTTTCATTGTGATAAATACATGAAACAACCTCATTTTTGTTACGTGAAACCCCTTTCACTTGAATATAACAAGAGGAAAGAAAGTGAACCCACTTTATTTTTTTTTGATTTTGAAACAAAAGTAACCGAAACTAAATTGCTCGTACCGTTTTATTGTATCGTCCAAAAGGTATGTAAAAAATGTCAACATATTGAATTTAAAAAAACAAAAATATTTGAAAAAAAGGATCAAGAAATTATCGATAATACTATTGAAAAAGTTAGTTGTTGTGGGAATAGACAATTTATTTTTGATAACAATGTTATTGAAACTTTATGTGAATTTATGTTTGAACAAACAAATTCCGTTTGGATAGCGCATAACGGGGGTAGATTTGATACTATTTTTATTTTAAAATATCTTTTAGAAATAAAACAGATAATGCCGAATACTATAATGAACGGTACTAAAATAATGAGTTTAATAATTAAAGAACAAAATATTAGAATCCTCGATAGTTATTTGTTTTTTAGTATGAAATTAGCGGATATTCCAAAAGCAATGGATCTTCAAGGGGAATGTAAGGGATTTCATCCTTATGAATTTTACGATTTAACTTATGAGGGTGAAATTGTAGATCGGAAATTTTTTGATACGCAACATATGAATACAGCAACACTTAATGAATTTGAAAAATGGTATTTAGAAAAAAAGAAAGAGAAATATATATTTCGTAAAGAGATTTATTATTATTGTTGTAGTGATGTAGATATTTTAAGAAAGGGATGTGTTAAATTTTCTACAATGATCGGGACCATAGGTCATATCACCCCCTTTTATGCAAAGAATTGTATTACAATTGCTAGTTTAGCTTTGAAAGTGTATAGACTTAATTTTTAAAAAAAAAATTGTGTAGGAATTATTCCTGCTTCGGGGTATAGAGGGGGTGTAAAACAGAGTTTAATTGCTATTGATTGGTTAGATGAAATTAATCGAGAATTAGGAGGAAATTTAGAATATATCTGTTCACAAAATGGGGAGAAAAAAATTCTAGGACGTTTTGTCGATGGTTTTTATAATGATACGATATATCAATTTCATGGTTGTTTTTATCACGGATGTCCCAAATGTTTTAACCCCTATGCATTAAACGTTCTTACAAACGAAAAATTTAGTAATTTATATGCAAATACGCAACGTTTTTCTTGGACAATAAAAAATGCCGGTTACAAATTAATCGAGATGTGGGAATGTGATTATTTAGAAGAAAAAATATATACACAGAAACAATTAATTGAAAAGAAAAGAAAATTTTACCCGTTTACTCCTTTAACACCACGTGACGCATTATATGGGGGACGAACTTCCCCCGTATGTTTATTTAAAGAAACAAAACCCAACGAACGAATAAGTTACGTAGATTTTACATCGCTATACCCTGATGTACAAAAAAATTATGATTTTCCTGTGGGTCATCCTACTATTTTACTGGGGAAAGATTGTAATAAAATAAAAATCAAGGACATATTTGGTTTAGTAAAATGTTGTATTGCACCTCCTCGAAATATTTACTTTCCTGTTTTACCTGTTAGAATAGATGGGAAATTATTATTTCCATTATGTTATAAATGTGCTGTGGATAAATGTAATAAATGTGAACATAATGAAAGCGATCGATACTTGACGGGTACTTGGACTAGTGTTGAGATTAATGTTGCTATAGATAAGGGATATAAAATAATTGCTCTTTACGAAATATATCATTTTGAACGCAAAGAAAAAATCTTTTCACAATACGTAAATCAATTTTTAAAAATCAAACAAGAATCTTCAGGAATTCCTACGGATTGTTTGAATGCAGATGGAAGTAAAAATGATGATAAAATAAACAGTATTGTAATGATTATTTAAAAAATGAAAATGTTTTTTTAGATAAAGACAAAATAGAGAAAAATCCCGGATTAAGAACTATTGCAAAAACATTTTTAAATTCGTTATGGGGAAAATTTGCTCAAAACGAAAATAATACACAAGTGTGTTTTTTGAACGATTATGAAGAATTATTAAATATTGCCAATGATAAAAGTAAAAAATTAACATCGATGGAATTTATAAACGAAACATTATTACGTTGTACGTATGAAAAAATTGATGACGCAACAACCCCTCTAAAAACGGGAAATGTAATCATTGCATGTTTTGTTACTGCATATGCACGTTTGAAATTATACGAGTTACTCGTTAAATTAGACGATCGCGTTTTATATTTTGATACAGATTCTGTTATTTATATATCTGATGAAAATAATTATACTGATGTTAAAACGGGAAAATATTTAGGAGATTTAACGAATGAATTAAATGAAAATGAATGGATAACAAATTTTTGTTCAACGGGTCCAAAATGTTACGCGTATATAACTAATTTAAATCAGGAATGTATTCATGTGAAAGGTTTTACTTTAAAAAATGAAACAATAAAAGAAAAATTGAATTTTTTATCCTTGACACAATGTGTTAAAAATCAAGATCAGATCATCGAAATTAAATATCACAATAAAATATGTAAAGATGAACTTAATCATATTTTTATTGAGGATGAAATAAAAAAATTTTCATTTACATTTAATAAACGTGTTGTTAAAAATAATTTTAATACGATACCGTTTGGATTTTTAGATAACTGAAATGAACAATGTTTCATTACCATTTCAACACCCTTTTATGTTAACGTTATGTGGTCCTAGTCAAAGTGGGAAAACATATTGGATATTACAATTATTGAAAAATATTAACATTATGATTACACCAGCAATTGTTAAAATTGTTTATTTATATTCAATTTATCAACCTCTGTACGCTGAAATGGAAAAAGTTCTTGCGGAAAAAACAGATATTAGTGTTGAATTTATTGATTGTCAAAAGGGTATTCCCCGCATTACCGATATACAAACGAATACCCGTGAAAATACGTTAATAATATTAGATGATCTCATGTTAGTTGCAACATCATCAAAAGAAAATCTTGAAAGAATAGATAATATTGCAACTCAAGATGTCCATGATCGTAATATTAGTGTTATTTTTACATGTCAAAATTTAACATATGGTAATGGTAAATTGCGAAATTTACGTGTCAATAGTCAATATTATGTTATGTTTAAAAATTTAAGCGATTATAATAATATGTATACGATATGTGATAAAAAAAAAATTAATAGAAATAGATTTAATAAAGTATTAAGTGAAATTAATGAGAAACCCTATGGTTATTTGGTATTTGATAATTGTAGAAAAGGGTATGAAAATTGTAGAATTAGAACCAATGTATTTCCACATGAATCAACGATAATCTATGATTTGTAAATAAATGTAAAAAGAAAAAATAAATGTTTGTTAAAAAAATAAAAAGAGTTGTTGAAAATCGTTTTTTTTTTAAAAAGTATATATAGTATGGGATGTGTATATTGTGTATGAATTTTTTTTTTAAAAAATCATGGCAAGAAGACGATATAGAAGCAGGAGGGAATTATCCTTAGAAAAAAGAAACAAAAAGGGGGTAGTGCGCTAGATATTTTTGGACCTTTGGGATCGTTAGTTGGAAATCAATTGGGAATTGGTATTCGAAAAAGAAAAGAAAAAGAAAACAAAAAGGGGGTGCTCGAGGTTCTAATTTTGTCAATTTGTTTGGCTTGGGTGTTCGAAAAAGAAAACAAAAAGGGGGTCGTAGTATTAGTTATAGCGATGTTGACAGATGGTTAAATGGTTAATTAAAAAATCCATAAATCACTGTAAATAATTAATTTTTTTGTTTAATTAAAAATTGGCATTATTAAAACTAAAACATGACTGATTGTTATTACTCTTACAATTTTTTTTACATTTTTTATTATATATTCCTACGAGTACACGACCTAAAATTGTTTCTATTTTTTTTTTAAATTTAATATCGTTTTTTAGTTTAATACGTTCATTTTTAAATATTTTTTGTTTATTATTATTTTCGAATTCATTACGACATTGATTGTATAAATATAATAAACTCCAATTTCCACACACGGCTGTATTTTTGGATTGTAATTGTTTACTTTGAATATATTGAAATGTTAGTCCTTTTTTTACACTATAATCATACCAATATTCACGTTTATAAAACGAGACATCTTTTGCAAAACTATCAAAAAAATTCATATGTTTTTCTTTATCCACCCATATAGCAATCCAATGTTGACCGTTTTGATCTGCTTCATCCGTATTCCAAATCCAACACGAGGGATAATAAATTTTTTTAGGAAAAATATTTGCAGGAAATGTACCCAAATAATATTTATTTAAAAACTTATTTATTTTTGAAATTTTATTAATCTCGTTCGTAAATAAAAATTGGGTTAAAAAACAATGTAAATTCATTGCTTTTTGCGTCGCCATTTTCTTTGTGTTGTATAGGGCTGCGTTGAGGGTATAGGAATGTGGGTGGTGAGTGATGTAGAGGGTTCTTCGTGACTCGCAAGACCCGGTTTTCCCAAATTTATATAACGTTGTCGTAATTTTATATTTCGTATATAATGGGCGGGCATATGTAATTTTTTCAATTCTTTTAAAGCAGCCGCCTGCTTTTGTTGTGTAAGATTGAACATGTTTTGTTTGCTGACATTATGCGTTAAATCGTATAATAAATCATGATGGTTTATTGCAACACCGTTTATTTTTATTATATCTGTACCCCCAATTTTAATTTTTTTCCTTTCAAGAAATTCTTTTATTTGTTGACCACTTGTCACAGTCGGTGTTTTCCTTACCTCGGGTGATTCATCATTGGTCACCTCATTTTCAAGTTCATTACTTTTTCTTTTCATATTTTGTTGTCTTTTTAAAAAACTAACCATACTCTCTGCGACACGTTGATCATTATTAACTTTTTTCATTTCGTCTTTCATTTTATTTTTACTTTCAATAAGTTCGAAATTATTTTTGTTGTTAATTCCCTGCAATAATTTTTCGTTTTCATGATCAGTTTTGATTAAATCTAAAATTTCATTTAATTTACTCGGATTAATTAATTGCATTTTATTTACTTCGGTCATTTTTTTTTATTTGTTGGTTAAGTAATTTGTATGCTTTTTGATATATGTTGATTATACGAAAATCCTCAGATAATAATATTTTTAAATCTTTTTCTTTTATTTTGTTCTTTGAAAACTTATTCAAAATATATTTATTATCACTGGAAAGTTGGATAGAAATTTTTTTATTTAAAATATTTTTAGCAATGTATTGTAATTTATTAATTAATTGAGAATCTAACAACGTATTTTTTTTATCAATATCTGCTTTAAGATATTTTTTTAACGAGGGTAAAAAATCCTTTTTTTTTTTTTCAAAAGCTTTTTTCTTTATTTTATTTAATTGAACTAATGTTTCTAAAAATTTTAAATCATCTTCGCAACTTGATGAAGAAGAAGTAACGGAACTTTCACTATCCATTTCATCACTAACATCATCGCTAACAACATCGCTATCATTTTCACTATCATCCTCCTCTTCATCACCATCTTCTCTTGAATTATCATTTTTCTCGTCTTTTTTTTCCTCTTTATTTAATTCATCATTTTTTTCTTCATTCATTTTTTTTTATGCGTAAACTGAAAACGGTGGAAATACAAGAATATGTTCACGATTTAGTGGTATTTTGTTAATAACTGGGTTTTTTATTTTTGGTTTTTTTATTCTATTCTTTGTTGTAATGGGTTTTGTGTTCTTCATTTTTTTTGTACATCCCCTTACAAATGTTGATAATTAAATGCTGTGTAATAATCTTGCAGGGGTATTTAATCCCACTCTAATTTCATTTCGAAATTCACCAACAAATATTAACGCCCCTTGAACTGTATTTTGAGAAAAATGAAAATCCACATTAACATTTCCCGATGGTCTTATGGGTAATACTGCAAGATAAGAGTCTCTATTATCTGTTAAATCAAATGCTAATATAGAATACCCGTTTATAAAGTCATTATAAGTTATTGGCATTTCTGAATAGTTGCGATTTAATACCGCGCGTAATTTTGAGTAAGCTTCAGCATGATTTTCAATTCTCCCGACAACAGCGTTATTTACGGAAACTTCAACATTATCATAATTAGGCCAGTTAAATTCAAAAATATTATGAGTATATGATCCGTTCCAATTTGCTAATGGAGAAAATACAATATATAAACGTGTAGGAACGCTACCATTAAACACATCGATTACTTGATGTGAATTTCGTCCTGCAGCTACTGATTCAGTAATACAACGATAATTGGTTGTATAATATAATGTTTCTTTATTATGGGTCACCATCCCTATATTAAGAGCATTTGATAATTGTTTTTTTGGTTTAAATACAGGAATTTTTATTTTAAAATCGTCTAGGGTAATTATAGTATCAGCAACGGGCATATTCGCATGATTGGCACCCATCATTACAATTGTATTTAATGCACGCGTTAAACGTAATTCAACTTTATACGCTGTGGGAATATATATTTCAGTACCCCCTTCGCTAAATAATGAACAATCAATCTCATCTATCAAATTCTGCGATTGATTTTGAAATGCAATTGTTTTTTGTCTCCCTCCTGCATTTACGACATTAGTTCCATTAGTGAAACCCACGATATCGCTCATATGTTCGGCTGTATCTAAATATGCTAAATTAAGCTCTTTAGAATCTTTATATCCCGACGGTATTTGACGCGTTATAAATTCTATCCATGATGCAAAATGTGCAAAATTATCTGATGGTGTAATTAAATTTTCATTTATTTTTAATTCTTTTGTTTTCCACATTGTGCGAAGGGGTAATGTAATCATCGCAAACCCCGATGCTGCAGGTGCTATAAGTCCAGCAGCATTTCTAATCGATACTCTAGCCATTATTTTAGCATCGCTTGTTTTCATTAATCCCACGGCGTTCCCATGTCTTGTAAACGTGTATACTGACGATTGATTATCTACAGGCGTTGCGATAATTTCCGTTTCACGACATTCCGTAAACGTATCATTATAGGGTGATGACGTAAAAAATTGTAAAGGCTCGCTAAATAATATATCATTTTTTTCCACATCTTCAATTTTTTTACTCATTTTATTTTTTTTTAAACGTTAATTTTAAGAATATTTGAAAGTGTTCCCAACACTTGAGGAAGAACCATACCCAGTGCCAATGCTCCACCAAACCCTCCTTTTTGTATTTTTCTTCTACGTTTTGTTATTCCTCTTTTGTTTTTTCTTTTTTTGATATATTTTTTACGCGTCATTTATTTTATTTTTAAAAAACAACAATAACCACAACAACAATAAAAATAATAATAATATACACAACATTATGATTTTTTTATATAACTTTTTTTATTTATACTTTTTTTTTACACTATCTATTTTGTAAAAAACGTATTACATTTGGATCTATTTTTTTTCTCTTTTTTTTATTATCACTTGTATAATAAGTATCTAAATTTAAATTTGAGGGTAATCCCACACCCTCATTTAATAAAATTTCTTTCTTAGTTGGATTTTCTTTATTTTTTCTTTTCACAACAAAATATGATGAGGAATAATTTTTTCCACGATTTCTACCATTTAACAATTCAGTATAATCTTCTACGGATAGTTCATTTATTTTTTCAGTCATTTTTTTCTTCAAATAAATTTATAGATATCTTAATTTCTTCACCTTTTAACGGTACGTTATTCTCATAGTTAATAAAGAACTGTAGTGATTGTTTAGCCTCTTTATCACTCATAAATAAAAAATAGGGGAATTTTTTTTTTTCATCATTTAATGATGTATAAGGATTTTTTTCGTCAATATAAAATAATTCTTTTATAGTATATATAAAACGTTGTGTTGCATTGGAAATAATAGTAGATGAAGAAACTGAAATCGTTCCATTATTTATTTTTTTTGATTGTTTTATTGCACTGAAATCCATTTTGTTTGCACACGTAATTCGAAATGAATTTTTGATATTTTTATATTCAATCGAATTTAAATTCCATAAAAAATTTTTCCCACTATTTACTAACACGTAAAGAGAAAAAGGATAAAATATTTTATATTCTTTAATTATCATTTCCCCATTTTTTTCTTCAAGAACAATCAAAAGCATTATGTTGAATGTATTAAACAATCAATACTAAGCGTTCCTGAATCAAAAGGAACTAATTTTCCTGTAGTATCTTTAACTTTAATATGAATTTCTCTTATAATGTCTTTTTTTAATTTTCTCAATGATTTTGGGGGACTATAATAAACTAATTGTCCATCCCCCCCACCACCTTGTCGATGCCATTGAATGGGTACTGTTGTTAACAATTCGGAACAACTATCACCAACTAACCCCAGTTCTATTTCATCACAATATATAAACATTTTATTTAATCCGTCGGATACATCGGGTAAGTAATCAAAATGTTTAGAAAAAAGGGTTCGAGGTGTAGGGTTATCTTTTTTTATTTCAAACAAGAGAGGTACGATTTCAAGATCTTTTTCATTTTTTAAACCTAGCATAAAAGCTAATTTTTTTGAAAATAATATATTAATCTTTTGATTAAAAGAAGCATATTGAATACCCTTTTTTTCTACCGTAGTCTTGTTAGATAATCGAAATTCATTTACCTGTAACCCATCGACTGCTTTATTCGCATTTTCATATACCCAATACTCAATCTCAACATTAACATTAATAATTACTTTCCCATTTGACCCGATGGTAAAAAAAATTTCAAATCCTTCTAAGATATTATTTAAAAATATAATTAATGAAGACAAATCATAAATTCCGTCGGGTATAATAAATTTATCCGATGTAAAAACGAACTCACTGCTGGCGTATACCGAATTATTATTTTCTTCGGGTATAAAGTTCTTATAGGTTATGATAAATGAAAAAAACATTCATCACCAACAATATTTTTAGTTGTTTGAGGATAACAAACTTGTAAAACTTCTAAAAAACATTCATTGTTCAAAGCATCAATGGGTTGTGCAATTTTCATTTCAAAATCATTAATCAAATTCTTTTGAAGTCCTCTTGATATTGAATTACTAGCAATGTGTAAATTCATTTTTTTTTTAAAACTTGTAATTCAGCACGATAAAAAATTCCTTTAATTTCTTCACGTTGTTCGTCTTCTAATTGATATGTAACGGGATCGGTGATAAATACTTTTTTAATAAAAAATATCTCATTTGTCCATCGTCGAAGACTGCTTTTTTCAAAAATATTATTTTTTACTCTCGCAATACGTACACGCGTACCTTCTCGTATCAGATCTTGAGTGGGAATAGGATAATTTAAATGATCACGTACCATTTTATTTTTTACTTTACGTATTTTTCCTTTTTTTTCTTCGCGATAAATTTCAAAAGGTGTTGCACCAGCTAATGCTTTATGTGGGGAATTATTATAACGATTAACAATAAGGGGTAAATACTGAATGTAGTCAAATTCTCCAGTCATTGTTAAAACACGACGAACCATTGTTTTTAAAGTTCCAATTACACGTTCCACATGGGATGCTTTTATTTCTCTATTATACGTATGAAATACTTCAAAATTATATTTTTTACTTAATTTCGTACGTGTATCTTGAAATTCTGTTCCTTCATCACTTTGAATTTTAAGAGGGGCTATTCCTTCTTCAATAAGAATACTTTCAAATTTATTTTTAACATTATTAGACGTTTTCTTTTTTATTAATTTTACCCAACAAAATCTTGAAAAAATATCAATACACACCAACCAATAACGATATTGATTATTATATCGGGCTAAATCTTTATTTTCAGCTAAATCAATTTCCCATTGTTCATTATTTTTATTAACAGCATATTTCAAACGTCTATATATTTTTTTTACTACTACTATGTAATCTATAATTAGAATAATCCTCATCAGTTAATGTCTCTCCTTTTAATAATCTTGAAGCTTTTTCAATAAAGTCAGCAGAAAATTTAGTTTTTTTCTTTTTACTCATTTCTATAATAAAGAAATAAAATTAATATAATATTCTTCAAGTTCATCAACGAGTTCTTTGTCGCGTAATATCCCCATAAAATCAACTTCTATATTTTTACAGGCTAACTCTTTATTTATAGTATCACCGTACAAACATAATGTATCTTGTATATTTTTACAACATCTAAAACGATAATAAAAAATTTCTGAAATTACTGATGGACTTAAACGGTGACAAACCTCATCATCATCACTTTCTACTTTTATTTTCTTAATCTTTTCGTTGTCGTCGTCATCGTCGACGTCGTCGTCAAAATTGAGTGTGGGTTTCTTTTTCTTCAATACTCGTTTTTTAACTGGGGTAGGTTGGGATTTATGACCTGTTGCATGATTATACTTTCTTAGGGCAATAATATATTCATCCAAGGAATCTTTCTTTTTTATATGAAAACTACCCCAATCATCAGACCATACGATTTCACTTGACGTTGCGTTGTTGTTGTTGTTGCTGGTTGTCGGTGTTGGATCATCGTCAAATTCCATTGCATCGGCTAATTCGTTATCTTGATGTTGATAACAAATTTCCAAACCACCCCACGCATCTGTACGAACAACCAAACGGCATGTTTACTTTTTCCAATTTTCAAATCTTACCACTTCAAAAAATATCTGCGTCGATTTCTCTTGAATGCTAATCTTATTAAGAACATTCAACAATGGGGGAATATGATCATTTTTCACTTCAACAGCGCTATTGTATGTGTACTTGTCACATCTTTTATTTGTCGGATATACTTTGGCGAGAATAGCATTACCGTTGATTTTTTTTTGTGCAATTATTTTTGCAGACAAATCTGTATACGATTGCATTTTATAAAAATGATCATATTGTTGTCGTGCATAAAGTTCCACCATCTCTGAATCTGTAGTGAAGGGTAAATGATGAATCACTGTAGGGACAGTGTTTATTTTATACCCTCCACACAATTAAAAAAAAAATTGTATTCCATCAAAATGAAAAAAATTTTATTACACTAATAACCAACGTTTTATATCAAATAAACTATTTTGTTTTCTTTGCATAACTCCTAAAATTTTACATAACTTTCTATGTTGTTTTTTTGTTTTTATTTTACATTCTATTTTATTTTCTAGAAATGCAACAAGTGCTTTCCCTATTCTTCCATTTCCATCGGAAAAAGGATGAATGGTTTCAAAAATATAATAAATCAAAACTGATATATTTTTTCTTTGATAGTTTTTTACGTAAAATTCATCTAAATGTTCCATATATTGTTGAATATCTAGGGGATCAACCCCCTCATGAAATCCAACAAATCTTTTGTTTTGACTGTAATGTCCAGCATTCGTTAAATGGGCCATAGATATTTCATGAATAGTTTTACAACATTCACTTATTTTCCATTTTTCATTTTTTTCCATATAAAATTTTCGAAGGGCAAAACAAAATCTCCCACATCTCATCCAAAATTCTTTTTCATTTTCTTCGTCTTCTTCCATTCGTATAACATCATACGCAAACACTTTAAATTTTATACAATATTTTAATTCCATTTTTTCTACATACACGTTTGTTCACTAATACTTTTATAAAAAATATCCCAATTCACATTCGATTCAGTCATTTCATACATAGGATTGTATGCAGCTAAATCATAATTCAATGTTGTTTTTATATACTTTTTTATCATAGTAAATAATTCTATTACATCTTCCTCAAGCATTATTACATATGCAAATATTTTCTCTTTACACTTAAATTCTCCTATAATTCCCCCATAATCTTGCTTAACACCCACAGAATGATTAACTTGGGTGTGATTTTCATTTAAAACATAATTACTTTTGTTTAAAATACTTAATTTCAAGGGATCAAACTCAAAAAAATAACTTTGACTCTTACAATTTTTATACCGACATTTATCAAAGGATACTTTACCCTTTTTTATATAATGTATAAAATCCCAAAAAACATATCTAATATTTTTTTCAGAAAGACCTTTTTTTGTCTATTGAATAAACTTCCTATAGGGTTATGTTCACGACAATAAAATATAAAACATGAAGTGAACATGATAAGATTTTTAATTGAACTACAATAAGCATAAGAATTGAAAATACTAGGTGCTACCATTAACAAATAAATATTTAAAAAAAGAGCAAAATCACCTTTCTGGCTATGTATGTGCTTAAATTTGCTTACTAAACTTTCTTTTCCAAAACCCAGGGTATAAGATAAGTATTTTCTTTCAAAGGTTAGATTTTGTACAAAATATGTATAATGATACTTATCATTGGTTTTTAAACATTGAAATAAATCTGAGTCTTGGCTTTCAAGGGGTAATACAACAAATAATTCTTTAAAACAATCGGGAAATGAAAAAAAACTACAGCATAACGTGTCTGATTCAACTAGTATAGTACGTTGTTGAAGCCATGATCTCTTCAAGGAATATTTTCTTTGACTTGCTTGTAAATTCGGGATCAAATAAGAGAAACGATCTTCTAGAATAAAATAGGATTCCATTCCACGGTTTCCCTTGATTTTTTTCATATTGACTATATAGCTTTCTTCACCTGGGTGAATGTTTTCACATTTCATCCTGGGACATGTGACATATTTTCCACGATAATAATCAAATAATCCACATAACCAAAATAAATATCCAATTTCTCCTTGGTTAAAATATTGAAAATAAAGAACAACTCTTAAAATTGTTTCAATCATAATGCTGTGATTTTTGAAAAATCTCTTACTCTTTATATAGTTTTTATCAAATTCAATAAGCTAAATAAACATTAATCTAAATAAAATAAAAAACATTGTGTTTTCGGGTTCATTCTTCAGTTGAATCTCATGCAAGCAATATGTCAAAACCCAAACAGTATGATCTTCACTATCTTAAAGAAAATTGTCGAAATCAAAAATTTATTGTACGTAAATGTGAACAAATCCTAAATCCATGCTTTCCTATGAACCGATTATATATAAATTTGGAAGTTATGGAGTATGTAAAAAATAAAAAGCTTAATTATAAACAATATATAACAACACATGTGGAAGGAGATTGTGGTATACATAATTTCATAGATCAAGAAGTGTATATAAATTCTTTTTTTTAAATAAAAAACGCTTTTCTCGATTTATTGAACTGTTTTATTTCAAATATTTAATTCATTAAAATTATTACATAATTCCCCACAACAATCTAAATATACATGTTGTTGCAACATAGATTTATCAAAATGTATTTTAGTTATTAATGTTACAATATAATTTCCATTACTGCTACCATAAATCACATTAAGTAAAGATAATATATTTTCATCTTTAATAAGAACTAAATAAAGCTCTTCACCATCGAAATTTTCACGTAACTGATATTTTACTAATCTAAATCTTGAATCCTTACATTTACCATATAAAAACGTTTTTGAATAACATGGGATATTATTTATCTCAAAACAATCAAGGGTCGAAATTAACGTAGGTAATCTCGGTTCTCTATCAATAAATACTACATGTTTTCCTACTAACTGATCATAAAATGACATAGTCCAGCTAAAACCTGTTATTAAAAATCTATAATATCTTTTTCCACCATATCGTTTCCGAAATATAGATTGTTCATTTTTATCTTCCACATAAATGTTAAAATATTTATAATCATAATCAGCACATCTAAACTGATAGGGATGTTCGCTCCATTCCAAAAAATAAAACGTTGAATCGCGTGTTTTTTCTATCTCAAACAATTCAGCATGTAATAAATATTGAATGTCGGGATAAAGAATTTCATCAAAATCACGCTCTCGTACAGCCATTTAAATCTTTTTAAAAAAAACGTCTTTTCTTCTATTCATCGTAACCTATTTCCACTGAAACATTCACTGTATATTTCCACCGTATATTTAACTTGTTTAACACCCAACGTTTAAAACTGTTTAGTCTTGAAAGTTTTAATTCATCTGGATGAATCGGACACGGGTGTTTGTTAATACATCTTCCACAAGGATGATTGTTATAATATAATCGGTTGAATCGTTCATCTGTTGTTTCTTTACGTTCCATTGTCTAACAAATATAAAAACAATTATTTTTTTTACTCTTATTTATACTGTTTTCTTTTTTTTAATTTCTGTTTTCTTTAAATCTTTTAACAACGTATCTTCTTTAACAACCATCTCTTTAATCTACAACAACGTTTTTTTTTTGGATCTTTCCACGGTATATAATTCGCACACACTTCCCCACACATATTTCCGTTAAGACATTGTCCACAAGGATATTTTGAATAGAATAATCTATTATATCGTGCATCCACGGATTCCATGATATTTTTGTAAAAACCATTTTATTACATTTTTATTTATATCCTACTAAATTTTATTTTTTATTTTAGAATATCTGTCTTTTTTAATTTTGATTTTTCTTTTTATATTTTTTTTTATAAAAAATTATATATAAACGCGTTACCCCCATGTGGCACGTTATTTGTGAATGATGTCGAATTCGCATGTACAGTATCGTGACTGTGATGAACATACCGGTAGAAGTTATCAAAGAATAATTGCTGATGACTTTAACCCCTACAGAATTGATGATGCAAGTAACTATTATCCAAGTCGTTTTCTAGCAAAAGAATTACACCACTTTACCTATGTTGTAAAGAAATGTCAACCAACGGTATTATGCGAATGTATTGAAGATATACCCTCAACGCCTCAAACATATTATCTAGCTCTGGCAGTTAAAAAGAAACATGAATATGAAAATGATGAATGGAATTGTTCATGTCTGGGTGAAAACATAACAACAATTGTTGACTATGATGCTTCTGATCTTTTACAAAAAGAAATTACACTAATAATAGATTCTAATAATTTCATAAAAGCTGTAGCATATACTCAATAAAAACTTTTTTTTAAAAAATTCGTGTTTTTTATTTATATATAAGATTACATATTTGATTTAATCATAGTGATAACAAGATGAATCAAGAACAAGATCTCGTGACCTGTGTCAATTATAGGGGTGTAGCATATTATGACGATACTCCTCGTTATTATTCATGTCATTTTCTTCAAAAACATTTTCCTAACTATACATATTTGGTAGAGGATTGTAAACCCGCTATACTATGTAAAGAATGTAATCCCCCATTTTGTTCTCCACCTCAAGTCTACGAACTAACTCTGAAAATTATTATACAGGGAGAAGAGAAGGGAATAACCCTAAAAACAATTCTTGAAACTAAAAGTGATCATCTCGTGTATAAAACAATTAAACTAATAAATGGTAACTCAATAATTCCACAACAAATTAATTTGTAAACATATTTATTTTTCTTGTAATAAAATTTTACACAAAAATAATAACTCGATATTCTGTTTCTAACTTTCAAGTTTTTTTAATTTTAAAAACATTACAACGATAAAAATATTTGTTTCCCTCTACCCCTATGGTTAATGAAATTGTAGGGTTTAATATTTAATATAGGTGTTTGAGTTTTTGCTAATTTTACATTATTATTATTAATATTTATATATTTTCCCTTCAATGATGATAAGAGGTTCTGTAAATTCTCCTCCGGAGCTCCAAACGCGTCTACTATCATCAATTTGAAATATCGAGGTCCTTGCCAATCTTTCAGATATATATAATATCCATATCTTAACAACGAGGGAACCACAGGTTCATAGTTTACTAATTGTATGGGTTGAGCACGATAATAAAATGTAAGATAAGCATGAGATTCACATTCTCCAAAATCAATCATTGAACGCAACCACATGTTTTGAAAAATAATAGAAAAAATATATTTGATACCCTGTTTATATAGTTTTGCAAAAAATCTATAAAAGTAGGTTGTCAAACTATAAAATTTTCACAAAAACGTTCAAAAAAATATTGTCAAGATGGTCTATTGCAGTTTCTGTTGTTGTGAAGTGAATTCCTTCTATCATTTTTTCATGCATTACAGATGTAAAGAATGCTTTGTAAACCATCATTATTGTTATCCTTGTAAACAGAATTACTCACGACTTATCTATAGTAGAATAGTTGAACTATGTGAATGTGATGATAGAATACAAAGATGGAAAAAAACTTATTTGGATTAATAAAATTTTTTTTTAAATACATTGTCTACCATTTCCAAAATTCATAAAACTTATGATTATAATTCGGATGATCTTTTTTCCATCCTCCTTTTTGAATTTTTTTAGAACGTCGTCGTTTTCGTATTCGTTTTTTTATTTTCGCTTTTCTTATACATCTCCTACTCCTACACTTCATTTTTTTATGTTAACTGAAGTACGACAAGCAATGGTTTTAAAAAAAAAAGAAAAACCGCCTATTTATACTGTTCTGAGACACAAGTTTATAAAAACTGACAAAGACATAATTCCTTCTCTTGTATAAATTTATTTAATAAAAACAATGTTATTTTTTATTACATGAATTTCTTTCTTTACTCTAAAAGTTTTTTTCTTATTTGTCGATGTTTGTTCTTATAATCAGCTAATTTATTGATTCTTTCACTATTCCATAATTTCCCCATTTTACCCTGACGTTTTCCATATTGATATAACGTGGACGGATCATATAGTCTACCTTTAAAATGGTAGAAATCATCAGCATAAGAACGAATGATTTCTCCCCCATAGGGAAGCCAATCAAAAATATCACCTCTTGCTTCTTTGAGATAAACAACCCCTTGAAGAAATCCCAATTCTTTATCTTTTACAATTTCACGACTACATTCAAAAAACGATATTTCATTTAATTTAAGACAATTCTGTGCAGTAGTTGAGTAATTGATTAATTTCGCTGCCTCTATAATTTTTTCAGCATTTTCTGGATTACGCATTTGAAATGACCAAATCTTTCGATTGGGTATATACCCAGCCATCTTCAACAAAAAATAACTGACCCATTTTTTTTATGATATCGCTTTTTATACCCAGGTTTTGTAGAAATGAAAAAAAAAAATTTCTCAAAAAACTTTCATATAAATAAGCTGAAACTTTTCTTTTTCATTTATACGTAATTGTCCCCTCTACAAACTTAGTTTAAGAAAAAATGGCTACGAAAGAAGAAATAACGAATGAAACTGGAAAACCCATACCCCTGCCTGGTTCCCCTCTCATATGGGATTACAATGATAAAGGAGAAGGATACGCGTACGGTGTACGTGTACGGGATACGTCGAAAGTGTTTAATTTCGAGGACTTTAAACCCGTCAAACCTATTCAGGATAATAGTGATTCTGATAGTGATGATAGTTTGAAAACATTTTTGGGTAGTGATGATGAAGTAAAGGAAGAAAAAGTATTTAATAGAAACAACATTAAAAAAAAAGTATATACCCGTTGTGATATTAATAGTCTTCGACAGAATTTTCCAAATCAAAAATATATTTTACGACACTGTATATACTTTCCCTCGGGTAAGCTATCCCGGTATAAATTATATTTAGAAGTGGTAGATGGAGGATTTCTTTATCCGTATAAATATCTAACAACAACAATGATAACTGATGATTCCATACTTAGTTCCATTAATAAAGAAATGTATTTAGATTAAATAAAAACAATAAAAAGATTTGTTTTTTCAAAAAAAAGTTATTGTGTGTTAAAGTACATTTTTTATAATTAAAAATATATCTATTTGAAAAACACCAAATAATTTTTGGAACCCTCTACAAATTTTATCATTTTTTTTAAAAATACCGTAACTAAAGAATATCAGTCATTCGGCCATAAGATGGCGTCGAGGTAAGAGCTCCATGGCGGAAATTTCTATGATTAATTCTATAAACCCAAAATTTGATTATTTTTATTTCAACATCGTACAACTCTTCCAATAAAAATAATATGGATGTTTTTTTGGAGGGTAAGTATAAATCACATTGGGTGAGGTATGATGGTCGTTTATAAAGTTTTTTTTTGAATTTTAAATATCTATCTCATGAAATTGACTACGATCACCTTGATTGACCTCTCTCTCTCTGATCGTCAAACTCAAGGATAAACCAAAAACTGGTCGTACAACAACACCAGATTTCATGAGATAAATAATATCAAAATTCACAAAAAACCTCTTGTATACGACCAGGTGCATATCCCCCCTGATTTGATGGCTGGTCGTTCTTTACAGGGTGACCACACCTTAAAAAGCTTCAACCCCCCTGGAAATTTTTGACTTGCTCTGCTCTGATTGGTCCATTCAAATCAATACTTGATTCTGATTGGCTTAGAGCTAGTGCCAGTCTCAAACACATTGATATATATATATATATATATATATATATTACTACTGATTTCGTGTTGATATATATATATAATGGTTCGTCGTTTGGTTTTCTGTAGGGGCAGTATGATCAGTTTGCTAGGTTAAATGTGACATCTCGGTAGTTTACTGATTTCAGGTTGGATTGGATGGTGATTGAGCCTCCCTACGTAAAAGCTCTAAAATCCAGCAGATTCACCAAAAACCTGATATACACCAGCCACAACACATCTACACACACAAAAAATAATAGAAGAAGAAACGTAACCAAACCAACGTCGACAAATATTTCTTAAACCTTATCCAGAAGCACCTCCCCAAAAACCACAAATTCCACTCCATATTCAACAAAAACAACGTCAAAGTCAGTTGCAGCTGCATGGAAAACATGGCATCCATAATCGACAAGCGCAACATTACTACAAGCCCACCTCAGAAAGAATGCAACTGCAGAAAGAAAGAAGAATGCCCACTTGACAACAACTGTCTTTCAACTAACCTAATATACAACGTGCGCGTAACAACAGATGAAGACACAACAGGAAAGAACCACATAGGATTAACAGAGAGTACATTCAAACAACGATACACACAACACAAACTATCGCTCCAAAACAGAAAATACGCCAACAGCACTGAACTCTCAAAACATATCTGGAATCTCAAAGACAACAGGCAAAACTATACAATCAACTGGTCAATCATCACCTCAGCAAGCCCATACAACAACAAATCCAAAAGATGAAACCTTTGTTTAGCTGAAAAACTTCACATCATTAAAGTCAACCTTCAACAAAAAATCAGAATTAATTTCAAAATGCCATCAAAAACTTTAATAACCGAATAACATGACATAACGTCATATTGTAACATAATATGAATAGACCCGGAAATCTAAAGTCTGTCTGACGATCGCGTAAACGTGAAACTCAGAGTAACAGCAAAGTGATGTCTTGTCTTTATTTTATTTACAATTTATTACGCTCTGCAAATTAATGCATTGAGCACTCTACTGACAGTATAAACTCAATTCACCAGATTTATATATATATATACATATATATATATACATATATATACATGAAAGTATACAATGTGCCCTACCGGCTATCACCATAATGGCTTTATGGTAACTGTGGACTTGGGACCCACTATGTACGGCTACACATTGTAGGATTGCATTGTGGAGTCACCAAAGTGCTCAAACTGCGAGCAGTAAGCAATGCATAATGCAAACAGTAAACGTCTCATTGAGAGAGACTCTCCGCCCAATCCATAAGAGTGCTCAAACCACATGAGCGGTGAGCGTAATATATACATGAAAGTATACAATGTGCCCTACCGGCTATCACCATAATGGCTTTATGGTAACTGTGGACTTGGGACCCACTATGGGACCCACTATATATACATATATATACATACATATACACACATATACAAATGTATACATACATATACATATATATACATATATATACATATATATATATACATATATATACATACATACATATACACACATACATATATACATATACATGTATATTTATGGTGAAGGAAAATTTCATGTGTTAAAATATACATTTTACCAGCACCAGTTGCAAAAAATGCAACAGCAATGCTTTCCAGCTTGAATTGAACCTGTGAGACTATTGTGGGTTCAATTCCAGGCAGAAGGCGTTGATGTTGTACGTTTCGTAGCTGGTCCTGGTTTGGTCTTAAAATGTATATATTTCAACAATAAACCCTTAGAACTTGTAGTTTAATCGAGTGAAATGCCAAATATTAGCAATAAGTCTGGAATATTTTACGTTGTTTTCCTTAAACTTGAGTCTTTAAAATATTTGAACGTCATAGTTAATAGACATTACATAAAACTTCAGAGTGGTATTCCTGAGGCACTATCTTTATAACCTGAGTACTAGTTACCTACAATTCTTTGCACAATTGTTGATGTTAATTCAAGATGGCTGAGCTGTCTCCCAAGAGGAGAGCACGTATTGAAGAAATGAACCTTAGAGGGCTCCGGCAGAAGGATATTGCAATCCAACTGGGTATTTCACAAGGAAGTGTCTAAAACACTTAAACGAATAAGTTAGATCCATCAATGACCATGGCTGCAATACATTTCAGCAAGATGGTGCTCCTGTTCAAAAATAATGAAAGAAGCTTTCAAAGAACATCAAACTGCTAAATTGGCCAGGTAGCAGCCCTGATCTCAACGTTATTGAAAACTGCTGGATGATTCTTAAGAAGAAAGTGGCTGACAGACACCCTGCATCCATTCACGACCTTGTTAAAATGATCAAGGAAGTGTGGATATCTGAAATAAAGCCTGAATATTGTGAAAACCAAGTAAGATCTATGCCCAACAGAATAAAAGCAGTCCTCGAAAATAAGGGTTATTCTATAAAATACTAGAAATTTTGGTCTTTTGCTTATCGTCATGACATTAAAAGTTGTGTCAATAAACATCAATTTTGTCATTTGTACTAATATTCAAAATCTAACGTTTTTAGTATAATATTCCAGACTTTTTGATGGCAGTGTATGTATATGTATATTAATTTTAAGGCCTTCTTAAATTTAAGGCCATCTTAATACATTTTAAGGCCTTCCGGCAACTGGTCCTGCTTTGGTCTTAAAATGTATGTATTCCAACACTCGAAATTTTCCTTCACCATAAATCCTTTCAACATGTAGTTTGATCGAGTGAAATGCCAAATATTACCCATAATATACCCAGAATCTTATCCTGGCATTACCACCACCATATATACAGAACTCGTGACTAGGCTCTCAGCAACGGCTTCCGTAGCTCAGTGGTCAGAGCACTGCACTAGCATCGCAGGGTCGCAACTGGTCCCGGTTTGGTCTTAAAAATGTATGTATCCAACACTCGAAATTTTCCTTCACCATAAATCCTTTCAATATGTAGTATAGCTGTTTTAATAAATGTTGTTTAGCAGTGATAACAGAAATGTAATGATGATTGACAACAATAATGGCAACGGTCTTTTGTGTGGAAATGCTTTGTTTGATGGCAATAGAAACAGCTCGAGAACTGTCAATGGAATAATACCAGTTATTAGTATCGCCGATGACAACAACGCAGGAAGACAGCCACTGGAACAAACAGACCAGTTCCGGTAAAATTATGCCGGTATTTCCGGTATACCGGTTTTTGGGCCTTGTGTAAAGTTATGTTTTACTGCATCTACAGAACCATGAAAAAAACCCCAAACTATTGAACTAATAGTTCAAAACATGACACCTTAAAACTCTTGAGAAATTCTAATCTCTGAATATCAAAATGTAGTTAAAAACGGTATTACGGTATAATATTGTTCGTTTGTGACTCATTCGCAAAGCAACGTGCTTACCCAGCACACAATATAACGTTGTCACAATGTTGGACTTACGTTGTGACAACGTCGTACGCGAACGTCCTGAGAACGCTGATTTGTGGACACCTGAGAACGTTGTCACAACGTCCCGGGAAAGTTATTTTAACGTTGTCAGAACGTAGCCGACAACGTTTTATTCAGGTCGTGTGTCAACGTTGTAATGAGGTTGTGTCACATGGTTCTCACAAAGTTAAAATACGTTTTAATAATATATTTGCTAGCGATTCACCAACGTCTACTTTTGCTTTTAATCCGATTACTTTTGCTCTAGTGTAAACGCAGTCTAAGTGACTCACAGCTGTCCCAAGCGCCTCGTCTCGGCAAGCATTCGCATATTATATATAAGGTAATACGAAATAATCCCTGTTTCTTGATCAGTAATCATAAGATTTATTTAGTCCTAGGTATTTATTTGAAGAACAGATCAACATTTAGCCGGAACACGTTGTATATGCATTTTCTTCATTGAATATATAATACAGTAATATCCTTATCAACCCAATAATTTGGTCAGAAGAAGAATAGTGGTCCTCCTTTGTGAAATATATTGTTACAACCATCAGAAAAAGCTTTACTTGTTCCCTATAGTTGTTGACGCTTGCCTTCGATCGCTCGTTATGTGGATTAAGCATAAGTTGCGCTGGATCAAAATTTGGCGTTTTCTGATTGGCTTAAGCGGACACCGACCTCTGCGAAGACAGTCCTGCTTGTTTATAGCTAAATTAAGATCAGCGTCATCCTCGCCGGATTGGTTAAAAATTCATAAAATTGATCCTTCGACAGTGTGAAATTTATGAAATGAGAATTTCTCGCGGTAACAAATAATTGCTAGTTATTACCACATTTTAAACAACATACTTCTTAGCCATGCATAAGATCTTTTGCTGAAATTGTTGTGACGCTAATGCAAGCATAATTCTATGTTGAATCAACATCTATTTCTTACGGTGGATAAAGCTACATATATTGGCATTGTCGTGAAACATGAAGACATATATTTCTGACATTGATATAACGTCGATAAAGCGACGTCGATGTTGATGTCGACGTCGATGTTGCGGTTTGGTCGAAAAATATATGATAACGGTAAATACGACCAAAATTCAACGCCGAATTCAAGTTTATTCCTGACGTTAGTACAACGTCAACGTTCAGTTTGGTCGTAATCCCCTCGCCCGGTTTGGCCTGAAGGCGACGGTGCTAATATCGACCGGCGTTTAGTCCCTTATCACGCGAGATTCAAGCGGATCCTGATCTCGGATCGGGTTTATAGGTATATAAACATAGGTGCAATTTGTCTGCGCATGCGCGAGTGGAAACTTGATGAACGCTTGGAAAATGGCGGATTTCAAAGGTTTGTTTCGGATGGTAATTCAAAATGTCAAAACGGCGTGTTTTTCTTTCTGATCATTCGTTAGTGATCTGGATACCAAAGAGGTAAGACTTTTTCGCTATTGTTTCCATATAATTGACGATTAAATCCTCGAAATATGCCTTAAATATGTTTTGGTTTTCGTGTGTTCGGTCATGTATGAGCTGATTTGCAGTTCCCACTTAGTTCGTGATGCCTCCAATTCGGATTTTCCCCACGTGCCTATCACTGGTTTTATGTATTTTCGTTAAATGAACATGTTTCAATCTATTTTGCTGGTAACAAACCAGAAATTTGTTCTATCTATGCCATGATCTGTATGTGCTTTCGGCATCCATTGTGAAAATCATCATTGTTGCAGTTGTGTATGGTTTCCGTTGGAGATCGGCATGAAGTTTTAGATTAGAAAACATTTTTGGCCACTTCAGACTTGCAAATAAGTCCACAGAACGTAACTGGCCTGTTTTAAATGGGAACCAAAGGCCTGATCTTGACACCAGCACAAGCAAAGTGCAACAACTACCTCGATAATAATAATAATGTGCTTATTTTTACATTAAGAGTAAAATTTAAAAATCGGCTCCTGGAAACCAAATTATTTTTTGTGTAGTGTTTACGTTATGCCCGAACTCCAAATTAGTTATAATTACAATGCCAGTGTATACAACGCCGGTATAGTGTCAATTTAGTCAAAATATTTGACCATTTTAAGTTTCAACCTCCTGTTCAAAGTTTCTTTAATCAGATTTTAATATTATATTTGAATGGAATATTTTGGGGTATTTTATGGAATGAAATGAAACAGGTGAGATGTTTTTTATAATTTTTGGCAATATTTTTATGATCAGTTGGCTTAATACTGACTAAACACAACAGTACATTATAATATGTGTCAACAGATATAAATTATGAGACCATCAAATGATAATACATTGTGGAAATACAATTTTCTGGAAAACTGCTCCTGGAAACCATGCAAATATTGTATATATGATTCTTCATTGTTTTGCAAACAATGTGCATGGTTTTATTGATCTGTAAAAATTCAGTTGTTCTAACATTTATGCACCTTAACTTTACATGCTAAAGATAGGCAGCCATATTGGATTTGTACACAAAAAGTAATTTTATGTAATTTGACATAAATTTTGGGTAATAAATAGTTTATAGAACATTGTTCAGTTTAACGGAAGACAAATTTGAAAATGCCAATGATGTTTTCCAATCTCTTTGTGACATGGCTTCCACTACCCAGCAAAACAGTTCCAATTCATTGATATTTCCCAACATTATTGTTGCTCCTTTCCCTTTATGATTGTGGCTGTTCAAAAGGCAAATCCTCTGCTTGTCTTGGATAATGGCCATGGATTTATCTGGTGGTATAATTAGGACATGTGCGTTTCTGTTTTCAGCTTCCTGGTGGGCCTTTTGTAGCTCAGCTGCAAATGATCCACAGTTATTCACAGCTACAAATGGTGTTTCCACAAGAGGAAAGTCGATGGACATAATGACATCCTGAACCAAAAGATTTAGGTTGTATGAAGGTGGGTTGATAATGCTGTAAAGTGTGTTGCCTTCAATCATGATTTCTCGATACTGCTTAAAAAATGGTTGAACAGAATTGACATCCTCGGCAGATGGAATATGTAAATCCTGTTACAGAAACCTTAATCCAGTTAATACCGTTATAATTGTACATGCATTACTGGTGACACCATCGGGGCTTAAACGAAATTGACACAATTCATTAGGGAGAATAAATTCAGTTGTTGTATTGTATTTGATTGTTTCTGTCTGGTAATGATCTTTTGCTGGTTTGGGTTGTGAACTGGATTTGTGGTGCCATTCACACAAGCACTTGGTATCCTTGCTAGCAGATGAACACTGTTGACTTGGGCACTGTAAACACTTTCTTCCTGTATAGATTGTTTGATGGCCTTTGGTGGGATGACCACAGGTCTTACAGTGTGGTGGACGGGATTGTTTAGCTGTAGGTAATTCGGTGAAAATTTGAATATCGAGATGATGGGTTGGTTGGGGTTCTGGGATTTCAAGGGCAGAAATGTTCAGATTAATTTCTTCTACTTTGGCTGCAAGCATGTCTTCCTTTTCATTAGCAAGCTTGGGGGGTTTATCTGAATTGTGATCTTCATTTGTTACATCATCACTCCCTTCACCTTTTACATCAAATATGGAATGTTGAGCACTTTTGGATAATTGTTGTATGACCTGCTGAAGGTGGGAGCTGCAAATAGGGCAATGGTCCACGTCTTTAAGACAATGTAAGTGGAATGAGTGGAAACAACCATTGAACCTTTTCCATTCTGAATTTTGGTTCTGCAGGAGACATGCTGGCATATCACAACAGAGAATAATAATAATAATAATAATTATTTATTTACTTATAGTGCGCCTGTTACATAGAAAGATGCTCACAGGCGCATTACAATTACAAGATTTACAATGTTATGATATTGTTTCAAAGCTTATGAAAATATTTACATCAAACTGTGAATACCAATTACAGGGAGTTACAGATAAAATACAAATATATGATCAACTGGTACGACTTATGTACAATTATCTGTTTATAGGAAAAAAAACAAAAAACTGTAACAGCTTAACAGCTGTATGCCTCTTTGAAAAGGTACGTTTTAAGGAGGCGTTTAAAATTATCAACATTCGAAGCATTCCGCAGAGCACTTGGAAGATTATTCCATAGTTTAGGTGCCGCAACAGTAAAGGAGCGATCTCCCAGGGTAACTTTACTTTTTACTTTCGGATGCTCCAGTAAGTGCTTATCATTGGATGATCTAAGATTATATCTGGAAGTAATCTTTAGTTCTAAGAGTTCTGAAATATATTCTGGAGCAAGTCCATTAAGTGCTTTAAACGTAAAAAGTAGGATTTTAAACTGAATTCTGTAAGTAATAGGTAACCAATGAAGACTACATAGAAAAGGAGTAATATGGTCAAACCGTCCAACATTGCAAATAAGTCTCGCAGCTGCATTCTGAACACGTTGGAGCTTATGTAGTTGGTTGCTAGGCAATCCTAGCAAAAGACTATTGCAATAGTCAAGGCGACTAGTAACAAATGCATTGACCAGAGTCTGCGTACAATCAGAGCTAAGAAATTTCCTGATTCTACGAATGTTATATAGATGGAAAAACGAGGCCTTACAGATGCTATTTACGTGTTTATCCATCTTTAACTGACTATCAAACCAACATCCAAGATTCTTCACTACACTGGATGGGGAGGTCATACAGTCACCGACGTATAAAGAATCAATGTTGACTTTAGCAAGCTGTTGCCTAGTTCCTATGACAACAAACTCAGTCTTGTCATCATTTAGCTTAAGCCGGTCAGAAAGCATCCACTCTCTTATATCCATAATACATCTTTGCATGGCCTCAACAGCAGCAGATTGATCATCACAAGAGTTGGCGTTAAAGGACACATACAATTGTGTGTCATCTGCATACGTATGGGCATCAGGAAGATGGCGTTCGATGATCGTAAACAGCTTGCTTGCATATAGGATAAAGAGGAGAGGGCCGAGACAGGATCCCTGTGGTACACCATATTTTACTTCAAACCTCCGAGATGTTCCGCCATTGATAGATATAAACTGGGATCTGTCACGCAGATATGACGTGAACCAGGAGTGAACATGCCCTGAGATGCCAAAGTCTGTGTAGAGTCGATCAAGTAATATGGTATGATCTACAGTGTCAAAGGCCGCGCTGAGATCAAGTAGCACCAATAAAGTGACGTGCTGCCGATTCATGTTGAGTAGGATGTCATTCTTGACCCGAAGAAGAGCAGTTTCAGTACTATGTAGTTCTCGGTATGCTGACTGAGCTTTAGGATAGAGTTCGTGAACAGTGAGATGATTATGAGTTTGTCCATACACAGCTCGTTCGATAAGTTTAGCAGCAAAAGGCAGGTTACTTATAGGGCGAAGGTTGGAAAATATCGCCTCAGCACTTATTTTTTTCAGTCCAGGTTTAATATCAGCAAGTTTCCAATTTTCTGGGAAGCAACCAGATTGCAGGGACAAATTTATTATCCTTGTGAGGATAGGCAGAAGAACATCCAAACACTCAACCACAAGGGGGGTGGGCATAGGATCCAGCAAACAGGACTTCTTGTTTGATTTAGCTATTAAGCGCATGACGTCATCCTCACTAAGAGTAGTGAAGGAGTCGAAGAGAGTCGAGCAAATAGAGGGTTGTTCAACAGTTAGAGTAGAGTTAGTAGCAGCAACTTCATCGAGTTTAGTGCGAATGCGCTCAATCTTCTGCACAAAAAATTTCCCAATATCATTTGCTAACACAGTACTATCACTATATCCCTGGAAAGACAAGTCTGTCTCCTGGTCGAATAGCGTTTTTGCGGACCTGAACAGCTTGCGTTGGTCGTGGCCATTCTCTTCTATAAAACTTGTGTAATAATTTTTCCGCGCCCGCTTCATCACGATGGTAGCATGATTTTTTAGGGCTTTAAAAATCAAGAAGTCACTGTGCAACTTTGTTTTACGCCACTTCCTCTCAGCCCTTCGCCGTTCCATTTTGGCGGATTTGACCTCATTGGTGAACCAAGGGACAGTAGGTCGTTTAGTAACTGTCTTATTGATCACAGGTGCGTGGCGATCCAGGGCTGATTTTAGCGTATCATTGTAGGACTTAACCAGATCATTTAGATCATAGGAGACCACCTTCGTGCAGAGGTCAGAGCTCGAAAGCTCTTCACGCAAAGTATCCACATTGATTGATTTCGTTTTCCTGAAGGAGATCTGTGTTTTTCTAAGAGAGGGCTTGCTGATTGTGAACTGACAGTGGACGGGCATGTGATCAGAGAAGAGATAGTCTGTCCATGGCTTCGAAATACCAAGCTGATCAGATTGCCTTGTGATGATAAGGTCCAGGATATGTTTGCTAATGTGGGTGGGGACAGTGACATGTTGCTCAAGTCCAACACTCTCAAGTAGCTCACGTAGTCTGATCGCATCTACATCATCAGTTACGTCCATATGAATGTTGAAGTCCCCCGTAATTAAGAGATGGTTAGCACAGAATACTGCTGACTCAAGAAATTCCGAGAATTCCTCTAGGAAGACACTAGTAGTCACAGGGTGGGCTACGGAGTATGGTATTCTGTAAATGATAATCAAGTGAATCCGTTGGGTCCCGGCTAGTACGTCCCATTCAGAGTACTCAAACGATCGTAACTCAGCAGCATCGCCCTTTTTCACACTTAGATTACTCCTAAACAGGATACCCGTGCCACCCCCTCTGCGATCAGTTCTTGGATGGTCTAGAAGTTTGTACCCTGTGGGCGTGCAAAGAGTGCGAGATGCAGATTCTGTCTCACGAAACCACGTTTCCGTAAGAGCAACAACATCAGGTTTGTACTCACAAATAAAGTCAATAAATTCTCCCGCCTTGTTGTTCAATGACTGCGCATTCATAACACAGAATCTGAGTTGTTCATGATGATGATATTGTGTAGAATTATCGCTGGATCGATTTATGGTTATAAGATTGTTTTGATCTCGCAAGTTTCGTAGATGTCTATTATTATTATTAATTGAAGATACCACGGGTATCTTAAACGATGTATTCACTATAGGCAAAGAGGTGTTGAAGTCCATTGAAAGCGACGCTCTATTAACGGTAATAAGATTTGACAGATTTCTAGTCCTTGTGGATAGCGAAGCGCGACGCACCACAGAATAGTGAGAACGAATTGTTTGTTGGTCATCCATGGGGCCAGGATTTAGTTTGAATACTAAATCACCCTCAAGTAAGCAATGGAATGTAGCCGATGAATTGCAATAATACGCACATGGTCGTTTAGCACGTTTAATCTTGAATCGGGATGCACAACGTCCCATGTCACGACAATGTAAACGGCCAACAAATACAAAACTGTAGGTAGTAACAATGCAATTGTCCTGGACAGAAATGGATGACAATAGCCCATTATAGATGGAATCTGAACTATTGTTCACCAATAAATCATTTATTGAATATATAATTTTGTTGTTATCAATCAAGCATGTCGAGCACAAGATGTCGTTTGCTTCATCGCTTTCCATGTGTTTGTAAAGTAAATCAAATCCAGGGTTTGGTGAAAAATCCATATACACTGTGAGATCTTTTACCACAAATCTCACTGGAGAGGCCAAGCAAACCGCGCCATGTTTAGTAGACTTCGAGATTGGAAGCGAAAATTTGCACTTCAGTGTTCGTTTGACTTGACAATTGCTCAGACGAATTTGCAGACCCGAATTATTGTTCAAGCACTGCCCATCGTTCGCCAATCCATGAATATCTTCGATTGTAGGAACTTTGTAGTTGATCAAATCACTTTTCCGAGTTGAAATGACATCAAGAATACGATAAAATAATAAAAAACTCAGGAACACAGAATACAAACCGGCAGCCATTTTGATATGAGCAAGCAGTATTGAGAAAATTAGCATTTTGATATGAGCAAGCAGAGAGATTGGTTTGGAGGTTTGTTTGTATGAAAACCAAGGGGTAAGCATTTTATATTTTGAGAATTTAATTGGAGATTGGTTGATAACTCTGTAGTACCAGTACCATCTGAATCTGTTACAGACTTTAAAATGTTTGCAATGATTTCTGCAGCTTTTACTTTGAGAGACCGTAGAACACTTCTTGTAAATGAGAAAGCTTTCGGTGGAGTGAATGCAATTTTAAAGTTTTTCAGTTCTGTTTTGGAAGTAAAAATCATTTTCGCCTTTTTAGATATAGTTTCACAATCATCAACTGAATACGTATTCAACCTTATTATAGAGTGAGTGTTTTCAACAGGATATTCATCTTCGCATGAAATATGTTCTTGAAATGTTTTATAAAGTTGACTGTGGTTTTTGGACCAATATCCTATGTTTGAGATCCATATCAGCGGCGCTTTGTCATAATGTTTTCTCTTGAAACAGTAAAACATTGTCCATATTCGAAGAATAGCTTTGAAATATTGTTTGAAGTTGTTTTGTTTAAATGAAACACCATAAATAATTAACACAAGTGGCAAATAATTGTCCAGTAAGTTCAATAAAATTTCATATTGTAGTAGTTTTCATTTACTGAATCTAGAACAATCTACAACGGTGTCTCGAATGAGGGTCCACCCACCATAAATTATTTCCATAATCAGTGTCACTCTCCAGGGTTTTGGTTTGCAGGCCAAATAACTGTTCATATATGTACTTAATAAGTGGATGATAGATCTCACAAATATCCTCTCTAGCATTAAGTGAGATGTGCAGTGGTCCAATTAAAGGTACTGTACAATGTGCATTTGAAGTGCATTTGCAAAGCCAATAGCCCTCACTTGCCCTTCCACGATCCCTCAACTCCGCAATAAAATTCAAAGTAAAATCTCCAAACTCTTCATACTCCGAACCATCTTCTGTCGTATAGGTCTTCCCGTCTTGTGATAAAGTTTTTCTCACTCTATATAACGTTTCAGAGAACGCACTCGTAAATACGCGCAACAAAAACATATAATTTTTGATATTCAGATATGCGCATTGGGTTTATCGGTTTTCGTTCTTTAATTTAGTAATGTTTTAGCGGTAATACATATCGGTTTTCTGGAATAGCATTGTATATATGATGAAATGACTCCGTGATTAAATAAAGGATTTGATTGCTAAAGCTTGCTGCTCAACATGTTACGATTTATGTGAAAATAAATGTATTGTGATAATTGCGAGAATAATTAATTCCTTTATGCGTATTAAAGGTTAATAATAACAAAAGATCTACATCAAAGTTATTATATATATACTTACTTTGTCCTCGTTGCTCGTCCCAGACTCGTTCATTTCTATTCAGTTGTTCTGCGCGTGCTTTGAGGTACGTAGACTACTATGAATAAGGAGTTGTCTATAGTAAAGCACAGTTTTGATTGGTTAAAGGTAGGTCATAGGTAGGTTAAAGGGTTGATTGTTCACACAAAAGAAAGATGAAACAAATAAAACTGTTTTGATTGGACGACGGGCATCTGTCACAAACTTGTGTTTATATGGAAAATTGGCCTTAACATTGGACATGGTGTATTGCAAAAAATTATATATTTCACAAAGATAGTAAATCCTTTTGCCCATTGATTACATTGATCTTCATTTATGATCACCAGCCGACATCTGTCAACAGTAACGATACATCACTTGCCATATCTTTCTTCTTTCCTTTGATAAGGGGATTAAAAATGTCCATGGGGGAGTGTAATCAAAATTCAAGTGTCGAGAGTCGACAAATGTCGAAAAAATGACAAATAAAATATATTAAAACACCTACGATGCGTAGTCTCTTTCAGCATGTAAGTCAAAACGGAAGCCAAGACATAAGCGAAATGAAGTGACTATATATGTTTGTTTCAGTTATTCGTTCGTCAGGCTGAAGAACCAGGCGAAACGCAACACTCTGCGTAATAAAAATACTGCGAAAAACTATTCAGTTTAGACAGGCGTTCGTTTTTATGTGTGAAAGCTAAAGGAAATGGCGGAGAGCCGCAAGCAGTGACACCTCGCCTGTAGACATTTCCGTAGACAAAAACCGAAATAACATCTTCGAATATTCTTCCTGCCAATTAGGTATAGTATGGATTATACTTTGTTGCATTTCGCACGAATTTCTATTGGTAATTCTAGGTAGGAAATATCAGGGTGAGAAATTTTACATTATGTATGTTGACAACAGCCTCGTACGCAGGCACTTGTTTTGCTTGGGGGCAGGTTGACCTATGCAACGCAAAACAAGCGCATGGGTACGAGGCTGTGTTGACAGACAACAGTTTGTTATAACCCGGGCGATGATCGAGGATAAGCATGAAATCTTGTTGGTCAGCAGTCACATTAACTGGATAACATCTATTTGTCTCAGTACATAAACAAGCGGGAAACGAGTAGTGCTTTCGAATCGTTTTATTGTTTTAATACATGTGGACAGGGCAAATATTCGAAAACAGTCTAGACGCGAAATTCTTTAAATTTCTTTCTTATTTTCGGGGCTTTTCACTCATCTCTAGCTTCTTTTGGGCGTTAAATGTCGTTTTCTCCTACATTGCAGGCATTTTGCCAAAAAGGAAAAGAAAAAGTATCCTCATTGTTCTGTTTTTTTTTATATTTAAAATTCGAACGACCCTGACGACCGGGCTATTCTAAGTCTTCTAAGGACTGACGACCTTGACTACTCTGACGACCTTGAACACCCTGACTACTCTGACGACCCTGACTACTCTGACGACCCTGACTACTCTGACGACCCTGACTACTCTGACGATCTCGACTACCCTGACGATCTCGACTACCCTGACGACCGACTACTCGACGATCCTGACGACCTTCACGACTCTGACGACCTCGACTACTCTGACGATCTCGACTACCCTCTACCCTGACGATCTCGACTCTGACGACCTTGACTACCTTGACGACCCTGACGACCTTGACTACCATGACGACCTTGACTATCATGACGACCTTGACAACAAGACTACTCTGACGAACCTTACTCTGACAAGATTTAAAAACCAAAAAACCAAAAAACAAGCCATACAGGCCCATAGTTGCCATCCTGTTGGTCTACTGATTCGGCGGACAATCTACATTTATTTAAATTTCTATCTAATTATCTTTCCCTTGATCTATGCAGACCCTGTGCACTATGTAGACAATCGTTCGATGTCGAAGGTCTGACGACTTACGTTTATAATGTCCCCAAATTTTGACAGGAAAATATAGCTTGTCTCTATAACATAACTTTAATCGCAAAGAAAAACGTTTTTTTCGAACACGTTGCTCCCGTTGCTAAGACAACCAAGCCGCGCGAGTCCCGGGCTCCACCGTTCGTGTATCCGACGACAATTCCCGACTCACGCCGCGTAATTCTCCGAGTCTACATCACAAGCAGGAAGTGCATAGAAGAAGGAAAAATCGACCACAAGGACGGAGTAAGGTCGCAGTGCTAAAGAAGAAGGTCTGTGATTGGTTAGAAGCTTTCTGTCCAAGTCCATATAACTCTCCCGGTTAATGCATGTAACACCATATTCTATTTGAACATCGAGGAGATACCCACAGGAAGTGGTGACCCCATTCGGCATTTGAACATCGGGGAGATAAAGTGAGTCTTAATTGTAACCAATGACAATCGACGTTCTAGAGCACTGCGACCTGACCCCAAGGACGTGGACCTTAAGCCATATAAGGACATATTCACAGAGCTGACCAATGTAGAAGGAATGGTGGTCCGAGGTGAAAGAATCGTGATACCTACGTTGCTCAGGAACAAGACGGTAGAAATAGCCCACGAGGGACATCAAGGGATAGTTCGTACGAAACAGATCCTGAGAGCACATGTCTGGTTTCCGGGTATTGATGACCAAGTTAAAAAGGTGGTTCAAAGATGCATACCGTGCCAAGCTGTCACACCCGAATACAACAGAGAACCTCTACAGATGACACCTCTACCCCTTGGGCCGTGGAAGAAGGTCAGCATAGATTTTGCAGGGCCATTTGGCAATCGTATGGCGCTGGTTTTATGGGATCAATACTCAAGGATGCCCATAGTGGAATTCGTGTCCACAACATCCGCAGAATCTGTTGTACCAAGGATGGAAAAGATATTCACAACATATGGAGTGCCTGAAGAGATAAAGTCAGATAATGGTCCTCCTTTCAATAGTAAAAAGTTTTCAGAATACGCAGAGGAACAAGGTTTCAAACATCGCAAAGTTACCCCAGGATGGGCGGAAGCAAATGGTGATGTAGAACGATTTATGCGAACGGTAAAAGAGTGCAAAAATCGCAAAAATGGAAGGAAACAACGTGGAGCAGGCAATACAAAAAACGGTTAGAAGCTATAAGGCAACACCACATCCGGCTACTGGATATAGCCCCAACAAGCTAATGTTTGGAAGAGAATTAAAAGGAAAACTACCAAATACAACAGAAAATGAAATCAATGAAGATATTCGCAAAGAGGTGAGAAATAGAGACTATGCGAAGAAACGACAATGGAAAGCGTATGGAGATGATCGAAGGAATGTTAGCAGTAGTCGAATTGAAATGGGTGATCAAGTACTAATCAAACAAAAACGGGAGAACATGTTGACACCACATTATGATCCAAGATCATTCACCGTCATTGGTATAAAGGGTAGCATGATTACCGCAGCTTGAGAAGGCGAGATAAAAAGTCGAAATTCATCTCATTTTAAACGCTTGAAACGAGAAGACAAAGACAGTGTGGCGACATATCCAGAAGACAGCCTATTAGAAACACCAAATGCCGACGCAGTAACCACAGACCGATCAGATCAAGAATCAAGTTCCACAACGGAGTTACAAAACGATCCTATTAGCGCAGAAGACGAAAATGAAGCGACTTCTCCAGAAACAGATCAGAATAATATCCCACCCAGGCGATCCACACGAAATAGACTTAACACAAAGAATACCCGATATAAGACTTTGTATGTGACTAGATTGAACATGGAGGAGGTGTAGTGTCCTCGTAACATTTGATAATTTATGCATGTATTTAAGCTATATAAGAAGACTACTGTATTGTGCAATTAGGTAACTATTATACCGAGGTAATAAAAGAGTCTGAGATTCTACAGGCGTAATCTCGGCCTCGCACCTACAAAGAGATATGGTACTCCTGAATCTGATACTATAGAAACTTAAATTACATAACATATACAGATGATAAATTGATACCTTGTACTTTGCCTGCTCACAATCAGGGGCGGATCCAACTTAAATTCTGACCGTGGCTGATATGGGAAGTGTACAATGTAGGGGGTCCGGGGGCATGCCTCCCCCCCGAAAAATATTGGATATCCAAACCTCAAACGCCATTTCCTGCATTTTGAGAGATATTTCTTAAGAAATGTACATTTTAATAGTATATTTCATGATATTTAGGAGATTTATTACCTATCTGCATTTTTCTCTTTGTATTTTTTATAAGATATACTTCCACTAGCTATGATTTCGCTTGTTTTGAAAAGCAGCATACCTGTATATCTGTAGCAAAACAAACTACAGTATTTTAGTAAACTATTTATAAGATAGACCCTATATGGAAATTAATAATGTTTTCATGACTCACATTCATTCATCTTTCATCTGGATCGCAGACGACCAACATTTCGCCCGTCATACTGTCTTTAAAAGATCGCCGCCCATCTGTCTTCGGAGTATTTGGTTTCTTTCTTGTGGTTTTCGTAATCATTGGTTTCTCAGGCTTTACCTAGAAAGCCATTTTTCAGGTTGCTATTTTGGAAAAGTGCGATGTTCAAACTTTCCCAGGCTGAAGCATTGCCTCTCTGATGCTAGTTGCAGCAGGCTACAGGTGTTGGATGGCCGTTGGCTCCTAAGAGCTCATCCGCCCTTTGACAAGTCTTGTTTTTAGTCTTGCTGGATGTCCAACCATCATGACTATATAGATAATTACATCAGAAATATTTCTTCTACTGTACTACACAGTACAGTAAATGGTTTGAACCCAGGAGTAGAGTTGATCGTCCAGGTTGTTCTAGTCTTGCAAAAGACAATTGTTGGTGACCGACGTGGAGGTCATAATAATGCAGAGTCAAGTGGCTCTGTTGTCCAAAATATTGTAATAAAATAAATGGATTGAACCCAGGAGTATCATTAAATATGTGAAGTTGATCGCCCAGGTTATTATAGTCTAGCGAAAGACAATTGTTAGTGGCCAACGTTTCGACGGCCTCAGCGGAGGTCATATTAATAGAGTGAAGTCGCTCTGTCGTCCAGTTGATCGTCCGAGTTGTTGTAGTCTTGAGCAAGACCATTGTTAGTGACTGATGTTTCAACAGCCTCAGCGGAGGTCATCTTCATGCAGAGTCAATTCGCTCTGTCGTCCAAAAGATCGTAGTAAAATAAATGGATTGAACCCAGGAGTATCATTATAGATGTGTGAAGTTGATCATCCAGGTTGTTGTGGTCTTGAGAAAGACTATTGTTGGTGACAGATGTTTCGACAGCCTCGGCGGAGATTGAATATAATCATCTACTGTACGTATAAAGTTTGAGCTTTTTTCTTGTTTCGTTCAAATATCGGCGAGCATCATTCTTCGCGGATGCGTTATTGCGAAACGGTTTATAACCAATTCAATGTCCAATTTAATATACCTATGATCATTAAGCAAAGCAAGCCCGTTTAAACGGCTCTCTGTCATCGAGTTTCTCAAATAGGTTTTTAGTCGTCGTAACTGGAATTGTTCCAAATATTCTAAAGGCTGTTAAAATATTTGGGAAAGATAGATTGTCGATAAAAGGTAGTAGATCTTGAAGAGTGGCTGGTAAAGTACCCTCAATCTGATGACATCGTTCGCTCCACATCTCCAGCTCTGTATCGAGATAACAAGGCTCTGGCAAGTCCTCCTCGTACTTTTCAAGAAAGCGTGTGAATCGAGCTTTCCAATCTGGGTTGGAAACCACATTATTTGGCATACCGTAGAGTGCATCCATGACATCGAGATTTGATTCGGAGAAACGAGAATGTATTTGTCCAATCATATGGTCAAGGAACGGGACTGATAATGCTCTTCGATAGTACACTTCGGGTGATTCTGCTTGGACATTCTCTCGATGGATCTGGCGATTAACTGTTCTTGGCATGGATGGGATCGTTCCGATACTTTCTGCTAGCTCAACTGCTTTCTCGTACCATCTTTGATGCCTACCATCAATGATGCCTACCATTAATATCAGACCACATCTTCTCAAGCATAACATACAGGAGTGACACTTTCTCACGGGCCGCCCCAGCATCAAACGAAGCTGACTGCAGTTGCTTAGTTAAGGGTCTGGTAACCTCAAGACAACTGGATACAATCACTAAACAGACCACAAACTGAAAATATACTAGAGTATAACAAATGCCACTAGCCCTTTGCTTTGATTCATTATTCCAAGTACCGTCGCTATTACGCTCTATCTCCTCCAAAGAATCCACAATTGCTGAGAAAAGTTCAATAAAAACACCAAGACCATCAATTCTTTCAACCCACCTGGTATGACAAACATCAATGACATGACTACGGGGAGCCTGCGGCAACATCTCTTTGATTTTCTTTTGAAGCAAATCAAACTGCTTTGGAGAAATACTGAAATACGCAGAAGTAACTCTCACATGATCCATCATATTCCTAACTAACTGCAATTGACAACATGAGGCAACACACAAATTTAATTTATGGTTATTACAATGGACGTATATTGCGTTGCTGTGGGCGGCCTGAATTCTCGCTGCAGCCCCAGAAATTCTACCAGCCATATTACCTGCCTCGTCATAACCCTGACCTCGACAAAATGTAATCGACAAACCAAGTTTCCCAATAATACTCACAATGCTATCTGAAATTGCCTCTCCAGACAACCCAAGCTTACAAAGGTACAAACCTGAGAAACTCTTCCCTGACTAATAGTTTCTTGTCAATAAATCTAATAACAAGAGACATTTGCTCGATGTTAGAGCAGTCGGTGGCTTCATCTGCCAATACAGAAAATAATTTAGCATCTTCGATCTCTCTCACTATGCTTTTGGTCAGCATTTCGCCGCAAATATCAATGAAGCATTGCGAGGAGTACTATTGAGGTAGTCATCGAATGTAGTGTTTGCGCACCTGGCTCCGTACTTGGGTATTTCCAGAAAATTACCCGGATAAATTGGCGTCATCGCGATGACCTCGTAATGGTATATTTTGTCGCCCACAAAAGACAGCATCAATGATCGGTTGCAGTATCTTTCTGTTTTTCTCAATTTGTTCAGATTGTCTATCTGAATGTCAATGGGTGTTGCCTTGTTTTCCATGTGCAGTTTAATCTGAGATGAGCGTATTGTAGCAGTGCGATGTACTTGAGATTGCTCTGCATGACAAGCAAAAGCCGTGAGTGGAGTCTTGAATAACTTGTACAGTTTGCTCGCATTATGAGTGCTTTCACCGGCAAATAACACACAATGAATACAAAACGCCCCATCAACGGCTGCTGAATATGGCAACCAAGGAAATTTGGTTGACCACTTATTCTGAAATCTTCTGCCGTTGCTATTGATGGGAAACTTATAACCTGGATCAGGTCTCCTCTCAGTGACAGTCTCATCCACTATTATAATTTCAGAAGTAGTTGCTGGTTGATTTTCGATTGGCATTACTTTGCTTTGATTGGTGCTGTTTCCAGAATCTCTTTTAAAATATTGGTCAACAGTACGGGCTTGCTTTTTATGACCAGGTCGTTTTACGAGTATTCTAGGTGGTAAGTAACTTCGCGTAACAGCTTCCAAACTCATTATCTGTGGACACTATCTCTTCATCCTCTTGCTCCATTTCATCCATAAAGTCGAAACTTGGAAGCAGTGGTGTAAAGTGGGTATGGTCTGGAGAACTTGAAACGGGTTCACACAGAGGTACATAATGGTTTTTTCTTTCCGGTATGTTTCGAGTTTGAAGATAGTGCAGTGGCATATAGGCACAATGGAAGATTTTCTCTGAACCTACTGACAATTCGCTTGGATAAATCATGCAATTGCACATGGTTGACAAACAATTTTTTTGGCCACAACATCTTTTCCAGCTGCATTAGGGATGTGGTAATATGACTCAATGGGGCATTTTGATAACGACAGCATACGCAAAAATAGGTACGCAATGCGTACATGCGTCTACGTTTGGGATCAGTGCTCTCATGTTTAAGGAAATTTCCTTAAAACAAGGAATTCCATGTTTTAAGGAATTTTCGTACACGTTTTGTTGATCTTGCTTCAAATTTAATTACATGTCAAGCAGACTAAGAACTAGGGATTATCTTTTCCGGTCAACTGCCCGCGGTTATTATTTCAGCGGTACATGTACTAAAGTATACTACTTCATGTTAGGTCCGTATAATGATTTAAATAATCTTTCAAGTGGTCATAAGGGGAAAACTAAGGAAATTTGATGGACACGATAAGGATTCTTTAATTTGGTTGTGAGAGGGGCGTATTAAATTACTATTGTGGCACAGATATACAATAGTAAAACTGGAGGCAATATTGGTATTTACATTCAAATTCGTTGGAAGTGATTGCTATAATGATTTCAGGTGAAGGAAAATCATTACTTTACACCATGACTTGGTGGACTGATGCAGATATATTAACCATTAAAAACTGAACAAATATAGTTCGTGGTAAAACTATATACCCAATTTAATAACCCATTGTTTATCTGATGCTGCTACACTACCGATGGGCATTGTAGATTTTTTACAGTGTTGTGAAAATTACTCAAAAAAGTAGAGTAAAAATTACAATTACTTCTCTGAAAAAGTAATTAATTACCAATTACTTTTAAAATTACTTTTTATGTAACTTGTTCCAATACTTTAACATAAAATTATTATTTTTTTATTATTAAATATATCTTTATAGAATCTTAATAGAATTACAAAGTGTACTGAACTTCACTATGCGGGAAACAGGAAATACGTCCATAATACATAATACATGAAGTATTGTACATGGTCGTTCGCTCACGTCGCTTATTGGCAACATTACAGGCTCATTTTAACGAAATAAAATTGTTTTATTGAACAATGTCAATCATAAACTTTAATATTATTTTGCTATATGGTAGAGTGCAGTTATTATTACCTATTAAACAGTTCTAATTCATTGGTGCTAAATAGCACAAAATAAACAATCATGAAAAGAAAGGATTTAGCACTGGATAGTGATATTTAGTATTTACTGTTGCACAGGTATATTAGTGTCTGCACTGTATATTATGTCTACTCAGAAGGATTCCAATGCAGTTGAGAAAACATGGGACCCTGGTCTATGGATTACCTAAATAGACAAATTATAAATATAAATTATTCATATCAACTCAAATTTGTTGGGTCCAAGTGGAGCACTTTTTAACATATGACAATGCCATGCTAGAAAACAATAACAACAACTGATGCATGTATATATTGTGGGGCACATTTATTTGAACTGTGGCAATATTTTTGATCTGGTACAATTTTTTTAAACCAGTTTGTTTTAAACCAATTCAATGATAAATATACTAATATAGCAATTAGATTTTTTAAACTGGATACCGTCGACATCAATTAATACAGATTTTCCACATGGGTCTGGCATGCCATTTATCTCTTGAATGAATTTATCTCTGCATTACAGTCAACAAGCAATGTTGATAATTCAATTCAGAGTGGGAAAATATTTAATTTTAGATCACTCATCAGTATAGAATGAAATATGTCACCAGCAACGGATTTACTACATCACGGCATTCTTTGTCAGCACCTGCAAGCAATCGTCTTCTATTAGATCTTTTTTAGAATCAGAGGTGGGACGAAATGAGAGATTGTACGGCTATCATACGTTCGGACATGCCTATATGATAAAATGCATCATAGAACTGCTAACCCCAAAACAACTAACCCTAAACCCCACCTAATAGGTTTTCTAACCCCCTCCCCCCCACATAATGGTTTTCTAATACTAAACTTAATACTAATAAAAGGATCGTCCAGAAGACAATTGCTTGTGGGCACTGATAAAGAATGCCTGGGATGTAGTAAAACCCCACCAGCAAAGGAGTCACTACATTGTAAATAATAAACTTTATCATCAATTGAAATAAATTCTGGCACGTCAGTTAACAGCAACAATTTTTTTTAATGGAATTACCTATGCAAATATAAAGGTTATTTCCTGTAAATAATATTGTATTTAAAAATTGTGAATCCCAAGTTGTAATATATTTACTTGAGTATATATTATTGCAGTCAGTGACATAGCTACACATTGTTTACCAGCATTTTGTCCAAATTGTCTTGAATTGCCTTGACTAATTGTATCACTTGGATAAATTATATCATATACAGTAGGTCCTGGATTTTCCTATAGTGAAATATACACGATATAGCCTATTAAAAATACACAGCGGTTTATAATACCTCTTTGGTTTTTGTAATGCTATTGTGGACACCAATTCGAGCTCTGTATATTTGCTCAATCGTAATACTGTGTAGTCGTAGATTGCCTCAACGGTCGAGTTATAGTTTTCCTCAACGGGCGGGTTATAGTTTCCTCAACGGGCGAGTTGTAGTTTCCTCAACGGGCGAGTTGTAGTTTCCTCAACGGGCGAGTTGTAGTTTCCTCAACGGGCGAGTTGTAGTTTCCTCAACGTGCGAGTTGTAGTTTCCTCAATGTGCGAGTTGTAGTTTCCTCAATGGGCGAGTTGTAGTTTCCTCAACGGGCGAGTTGTAGTTTCCTCAACGGGCGAGTTATAGTTTCCTCAATGGGCGAGTTGTAGTTTCCTCAATGGGCGAGTTATTTTGCCTCCATGACAATGGGCGAATGAACACAATGTGTCGTGGCGTTTAATTTGTGTTGTGTATACCACACAACAACGGAACAAGTATCTGATCGACCTGTGAGAAATAAACTGTCACAAGGCCCACAAGTGATGAACTCACAAATCTTTCCTAGTGTAAGACTCCTAAAAGGTTCCTAAAATGAATCAGATAAAAGATACTATCGCAAGGAAAGTGCTGCCAAATAGTATAAAATACTCACACAAAAATCGTAAATGGCAAGCTGACACGAGAACTGATCAAAAAATTTCATGTCGATAATAACATGACGTTAACACTCATAACTTGTCGCCTTACCTTGATACAATTTCGAAAATCAAAGCAAACAGTAGCCAAAGATGTCAGGATACGACTAAAAGTTCGCTGGTCATGTGATCCAGGTTGTTACGTCACAAATACCAAACACAGCCACATAGCCATAAATATAGTCCGCAGCCGATAGCATAGCGTTTACGTTGCTAAGCAACGTAGATGCAAAAATGAAGAAAAGGCATGATTTTTTGCAATGTTTTCTGCCTCAGCGAAAACTGCAGAATTTGGAACTCAAAAGAATTAAGTGCTACATTTGATAAGCACATGGAAAATGCATTTTCCTTGCAAAAAAAAGCTCCAAGTTTATATTGTTCTTCAATTAGTGGATGGAAAGAGTAGAAGGAGGCATTAGTATAGAGCTCAATACTGATAAGGCAGCGAAGGTGTACGACAAGGTTATCATTACCAATTAGTGCAAGAGAACAAGCATTGTACAGACAGTTACCATTAGCCACAGTTCTAAAGGGAGGATTAAACATTTACATGTATGCTCATAAAAATAACTAGTACTAGTGTAGGAAATTGTAAAATTATTTATTATCTCCCCTCTATACAAGTGAAAGCCAATGCTATATTTAAGGACTACACACTAACGCTATATTTATATCTACACACCAGATACAGTAATTTCAAACATACTGTAGTTAGATTCTGGAGTTTCCTGTTAGTGTTTTCAGCAGGTTAACTATAGCACTTGTTGCCAGAAATTGTGGACATAATGGCTGCTGCTTACATGTGGGCTAATATACATACGGTGTATCTGTTGTTATATATGGCTTCCTCTGTAAACCCTTGAATCACACAGGAGTGTTTTAAATTGAATATTCTGATACCCAAGTGGGTATATGTGACTTGACAAATTTGTTAGCTTAAGAAGAAAGACTCAAATTATTTTCTTTCATATTCACTTACATCAGGTAATTTGTACAGCCTGCAAAATCAATAAGTGTACAATGTACATCTCGATTTATGCTTATTTGGCTTATAGAATAGGTAAGGCCTTTCTGTGCAAACATTGCATATGTCAGTATGACAATAATATACAACAATTGATCGAAAAACCGCAATCAATTTGCAAGAACAAGTATATTTTGATTCAACTGTTACATTACGAAATATCTCCACCAACGTTTTGAAAAAAAAAAGAAAACAAGAACATTACTGTAATTAATCATGTAAAAAAAAATAACAATGATTCACATGAAATGTTTTATTATAAAAAATAAATTTATACAAGAGAAGGAATTATGTCCTCATCAGTTTTTATAAACTTAACATTTTTATGCAAAAGATGAGGGGAACATCTTCCTCCGATAATATTTTTATTGTTCCAGATTCTCCATGATTGATAACTTTCAGGGTTACTTCATAGGGGGGGGTTGTTTCACACCATTTGTTTTTATTACAAAACATTGTTTTGTTTCAAATATTGTAACAAGTTTGCAATCCTCCACAAAATATATATATTCAGGATATTCTTTATGAAGATATTCGTATGAAAAATAGCGCTGTAAAGTATTTTTGGATCTGTCAAAAAAGGTTATACTATTAACACATATACTATAATAATCTAATACGGGCATTGTTTTTTTCAGTAATGATAAAGTTGTTATTTTAAACATCTTATATATATTATATATTTGTCTCAGAAAAGATATTTAAAAAAAAATCAAAACAGATATAACAGTATAAATAGACGGTTTTTCGTTTTTTATAAAGCATTGCTTGTTGTACTCTACTTCAGTTAACAAAAAAATGAAGTGTAGGAGTTGTATAAAAAAAATCGAAAAGAATACGAAAACGACGACGTTCTAAAAAAATTCAAAAAGGAGGGGATCGTCAGATGATCATAAGTTTTATGAATTTTGGAAATGGTAGACTGTATTAAAATATTTTTATTAATCCAAATAAGTTTTTTTCCATCTTTGTATTCTATCATCACATACACATCCGTAATTTATTTTACAAACATAACAATAATGATGGTCCACATTGCATTTTTTACATCTGTAATGCATGACAAAATGATAGAAGGAATCCACTCGTTCAAAACAGAAATCACAATATACCATCTTGAAAACTTTTTTTTGACTTCTTGGTTTGTGTGAAAAATTTTATAGTTTGCAACCTGGTTTTATAGATTTGTTTTTTTTAAAAAAATTAAGGGACTATAAAAGCAGGGTATCAAATGTATTTTCGATTATTCTCAACATGTGGTTGCGATCAAATATTGATTTTGGAGAGGGTGAATCTTATAGTTATCTTACACTGTATTATCATGCTGAACCCATACAATTAATAAACTACGAACCTGTGTATCCCACGTATTTAAAAGCTGGATATTATTTATATCTGAAAGACCGTCAGGGACCTCGATATTTCAAAATGTTGTTAATAGAGGGGGATGATTTACAGAACCTCTTACCATCATTGAAGGGAAAAGATATAAATATTAAAAATAATAGTGTAGAATTTGAAAACTCAACACCTTTATTAAAGATTAAACCTTGCTGTCTCACAAACGATAGAGGGAAACACATTTTTTATCTTTGTAATGTTTTTAAAATAATAAACTTTTGATAGAAAGTTAGAAACAGAAAATATCGAGTTTTAATTTTTGTAACAAATTTTATTACAAGAAAATAAATAATTTTAAGAAGTAATTTGTTGTGGAATTATTGAGTAAACATTATTTATTAGTTTAATTTTTTATACAAAAGATGATCACCCTTAGTATCAATAATTGCTTTTAGGGTTATCCCCTTCTCTTCAAGTAATCCTTTTTGTGTAATAACTTTCAGAGTTAGTTCGTAGACTTGAGGTGGAGAACAAAATGGGGGATTACATTCTTTACATAGTATAGCAGGTTTACAATCCTCTACCAAATACGTATAATTAGGAAAATGTTTTGGAAGAAAATGACATGAATAATAACGAGGAGTGTAGTCATAATATGCTACACCCCTATAATTGACACAGGTAACGAGAGAAGGTGTTGCCATCTTGTTCTAGAAATCAAATGTTTAATCTTATATATATATAATAAAGAAAATTTATATTCGAATTTTTTTTTTTTTAATTTTTTTATTGAGTATATGCTACAGCTTTCATGAAATTATTAGAATGTATTATTAGTTTAATTTCTTTTTGTAACAGATCAGAAGCATCATAGTCAACAATTGTTGTTTTCACCCGGACATGAACAATTCCATACATCATGTTCATGTTTCTTTTTAACTTCCAGGGCTAAGTAATATGCTTGAGGAGGTGTTAAGGGTATATCACCAATACATTCGCAAAATTCCGTATGTTGACATTTCTTTACAACATAGGTAAAGTGGGGTAATTATTTTGCTAGAAAACGACTTGCATAATAGTTATTCTCATCTTCAAAGTAGGGGTTAAAGTCATCAGCAGTTATTCTTTTATATCTTCTACCGTTATGTTCATCACAATCACGATAGGACACATGTTTTTGTGAATTCGACATCATTCACAATAACGTTTAACATTTGGGTAACCGGTATAATAAGTAAAAGTATAAATAAGAGTAAAAAAATTGTTTTATATTTGTTAGACTATGGAACGTATAGAAACAGCAGATGAACGATTTGAAAGATTATATTATTACAACTATCCATGTGGAAGGTGCATTAAGAAACGACCGTGCGCGATTCATCCAGATGAATTAAAACTTTCTAGACTAAACAGTTTTAAACGTTGGGTGTTAAAGAAGTTAAATATACGGTGGAAATATACAGCGAATGTTTCAGTGGAAATAGGTCACGAATAGAAGAAAAGACGTTTAAGTTGTTTTTTCTAAATATTTAAATGGCTGTACAAGAGCGTGATTTTGATGAAATTCTTTATCCGACATTCGATATTTATTACACTCTGAATTGTTTGAAATAGAAAAAATACGAGATTCAACGTTTTATTTTTTGGAATGGAGAGAGAACCCTCATCAGTTTAGATGTGCTGATTATGATTATAAATATTTTAACATTTATGTGGAAGATAAAAATGAACAATCTATATTTCGGAAAAGATATGGTGGAAAAAGATATTATAGATTTTTAATAACCGGTTTTAGCGGCGATATGGTATTGTATTTTATGATCAGTTAGTGGGAAAACATGTAGTATTTATTGATAGAGAACCGAGATTACCCACGTTAATTTCGACTATTGATTGTTTTGAGATAAATAATATTCCATGTTATTCAAAAGTGTTTTTCTGTGGTAAATGTAAGGATTCAAGATTTAGATAAGTAAATTATCATTTACGTGAAAATTGATGGTCAAGAGCTTTATTTAGGATGTTACACAACTGGTTTACAGACTACTTGACGACTAGATCTCAACGAGTCCTGATTGATGGTACCTTCTCTTTTTGGTCTCATGTTCTCTCTGGTGTCCCACAGGGGAGTCTGATTGGTCCACTCTTATTCATTCTTTATATTAATGACCTCCCTGACATGGTGAGTCCCAACACCTCTATTACCCTGTTCGCTGACGACACAAAATATGCCCGCCCAATTAGTGGTTTAACTGATCACCAAGGTCTCCAACAAGATCTGAATAACATCTCTGATTGGTCTGCCACTTGGGGGTTGTCATTTAACCACAAGTGCGAGTCTGAGGATTTCTAGGAAACGTAAAAGCCAAATACGTTCACTCACGGTCAGTCCTTATGTCCTGGGTGACATCACGCTCCCAGTTGTCACATCACAAACAGACCTCGGTATAATAGTAACCAACACCCGTACCTGGAGCTTACATGTCTCTTTTATTGTGGCCAAAGCAAACCGAATGCTGGGATTCTTACATCGGCACTGTTTACATTGGATCTGATCGCAAAAAACTTCTGTACCTTGCCTTCGTACGTTCGCATATGGGATATGCCAGTGAGATCTGGGCCCCTCTTAGGGGGCTCAACGGCGCGCAACACGATTCATTTTATCGTGTCATCCAAATAACGATCAAAGGCCAGGATATAAAGCGCACCTTATCTCCTTGAACTTGTTGCCCATTTCGTACTGGCTTGAATGTAGAGATTTGTGCTTAATGCACAAGGCAGTCAATGGAACTTATAACTTCCCACTTAGTAATTACATTTCCTTCAACGAACGTCGTACAAGAAGTTCTTCATCAACCCTAAATTTACGTCCTTTGCGTTTCCGAACTTCCTTATTTAGAGACTCAATTACTACAACCGTATCGTACCTCTTTGGAATAATCTGTCTCTGACAATCAGACAATCATTCCAGGTTTTCAAAAAGAAACTCTATAAATATTACTTCTGTAAATTGAATACCGACTTTGACATTGATCGAACTCGTAGTTGGAAATATGTGTGCCCTCATTGCATGGCCATCATGCTGAACTGTTGTTAGTCAAGTATATCCTATTTATGTCTTAATGTTGTTTAAGTATTCTATTGTATGTCCATTTGTAAGGGGCGAGTCTCGTTGGCACCTATGAGTCCGTCCTCTCGTCTATTTTTGTCTGTTTATTAAAGTGAGATGGAAGTCTCCTGAACTAAAACTATCAATATAAGATAAATAATTGATAATATTATATTCGAACATATGTAGTGTTTATTTCTATTTTTTTACTTATTCTATTGCATTGGATTGAGTATTGACTTTAGTGTTGTATCTGTCTTATTGGTCTGAGGCATCTGCAGCGCTCAAAATAACTTTCCCAAAGTTCACAATCATGGTGATCGGCAGACATGATTTTCAGCCGATCAAATGAAAATCTGGCCGATCGGAAACGTTTTCCTATGTTCACTACACTGTGACTGTCACTAAATTGAGGTCACAATCTATTTTCACACACTCTTGATTCTAGATATGACTGAAATAATTTTCTTTCCTCTTGAAATGCCATTTGATTTCTCTACAAGGTAACACAGTATACAGTGAAAAACCACTGGTGAAAATCTCACGCTCGTTCAAAAGGGCTCTCACATCGTGTACGGGACACAGAATATTACATCATTGAAATATTTAGTTTAAAAGTAGGGTTAGTATTCCTTTATTTGCGGGTTAGGACTAGAGTTTTTATTTGGGTTATGGTTAGGGTTCTTGTAAAGCTTCTGAATCTTGAGAAAATAACCGTTATGTCTATGACGTAGTCTGTGTCCATTGTGTGTCCGGTACACGAAGGAGATGCCGTTACGAGGATATCAGAAATCGCTTTGCATAAATTGTAATATGAATCGTAAAACAATAATCAAAGTGTGCAAACCGTTGTTTAATTATGGTGTAATTGCAATGTACTTTCTATTGGGATGTGTGGGATCTGCATTCTTGCATTAATTTATATAAAAATCCCACACCTTCAGCCGGTATTTATAGTTATGATATCAGTGAGAAAAGTATTTGTGGCGTTTGTCTTTTAACTGTACATGTGTGCATCTTTTTGAATGGTCCAATATATTTCTTGCTGTTCAAGATGATCGCCAAGCCTGCTTTTCTGCCGATCATAAACAATTTCTTGCCGATCATTGATCGGCGCTTATTTCGAACCCTGCATCTGCAAATTGCTTGTACAGTTCTGTTTCTTTGGCCCTGGCAGGTGATAATTCATGACAAGACCTGACGTTAATGCCATCTATGGGTTGAGTATTATACCTAGCAAAATGATTAAATAATATCCTTGATAAGCAAGACTGGTATTGGTTGGAAGCAGACATTTAAGAAAATTCTAATTTTTATGAAGACAATCTTCCACACTCTCTTGCCTTAGATGGTGAGTTGGAATTGTGGCAGACGTATTATTATAAAAGTTCACATCCCAATAGTGTTGCTTACTAAAAGCTGTTAGCTTTGATTCTTTCACAAACATAAAAGTTGCTCTTCGAATTCTTGCAACTCTACCTGTCACATCTTGTTAGTGTGAGCATTCTTTCTTAGCCGTGCGTAGGTTAAAATATTATACAAGGAACTCCGTGGTTGCAGATAACTTAAATGGCTTAATGGCAATTCATCTGGAAATAGAACCTTTGGTTGAGTGGGTTATTGATACATTTTCTGCTGATAGGATAATTGAACTGATTTAGTTGATTTTAGTGTATTCATTTTGTATCATTGCAATACATATTGTATGCACAATAACATAGTTTGTTATTTTTTCAAATAAAATTTCATTCAAAGTTAACAACACCAAATGACCAAACATTTCCAATCATGGTGGCAAACAGTAATGTATATGGAACCTTCACTTCAAAATCAACTGTTAGGTCAACAAAAAACTCCTCTTTTGCACACCAGCTGTACCAGTTAAATAATTATGTTGACAAATAATGATATATGTTGTAATAATAAATCTCCTATTCTTAATTGTCTGCAAATTATGCTCCATCACATATTATGATTAAAGGTTCTATAATTTTTTATCAACAATCAAAACATGGATAGAGGTTAAAGGGGAAGCATCTGGTGCCTCAAAACCAGACAACTCAGGTTAGATAGGGGCACCAAGATGATGAGCTCCTCTATAGTCCATGAATGTCCCATATGGTATGATAAAGCTTCTTCTAATCAGACAAGTTCTGGTTGGATAGAGGTAAGGGGGGTGACGGTATCTGGTACTTCAAAACCAGACAGCTCAGGCTAGATAGGGGCATAGTGTAAGCTAGTTAGGATGACTATGATGATGTGGAGAGATGATCTTCTCTATGTCCATGAAATGTCCCATATGGTCTGATAAAGTTTTTTCCAATCAGACAGTGTCTGGTTGGATAGAGTTAAAGGCAGATACATGGCCCCTCAAAACCAGTCAGCTTGGCAGATAGGGCTGTGAGCCTTGGCTGTCCATGTCAGTTTCAGTGTTTCACTGTACAACAGTGTTTCTTAGGTATGCTGACATCAGCTCTGAAATGGAGCAAAACCATGGTATTTCCTTAAAAGGTGTCTGCAAAAATAAAAATATATAATGCCAAAATACAAAAGCCCTTAAAAGGATAAAATATTTAATTGAAAACACAAGTTAGAACTATTAGATTTTTGCTGAATAGTTTTTCAGAATGCAGGAAATGCCATTTCAGACAACCAAATTTAAAAAAATTTCCATCGATGCATGCCTCCATACCCCCATAGTGCAAATTGTATAGGCATCAATTTGGTTTTAATACAGTATTATGGATTCTATCCAGATTGTTGGTGAGGATAGATGCTCTTGAGGTCTCAATGCAGGGCAGAGAAACTGACCTTTCCTAAGTCTGGACATGAAACTGATCGGTTAATAGAAACCCTAGGATTGGTACCATGTTAGTTAAGAAATGTCTTGAAGGCGTTTTACCACCATTTCTAAAGAAATATTTTAATCTCAATGAATTTGTTCATTGCATACATGTAAGAGCATTATCTAATATCTATTGCCTTAATTGACAATACTACATGTGTAGGATTTATACAACTTTCAAGTTATAATTAGTTTTTGTAACATATTGTACATATATATGAATATGTGTAATAAATTTATATTTGTAATAAATAATTGTAATTTGTTAGGAAACAGGACCCCGTCAATACCAGTGTTAGCATTGAACAGGCTATCCTGTATTTTTATTAGTATTATTAATAATGCCTAAACTTTTCCCAATCTCAGAATGTATATAGTACAACTCTCTCGGTTAAGTATTTCAAAATCTGTCTAAAGATTTCTGAACAATCACAATGCAGACTATACAAGTTACAACTAACAAACAATAACATGACATGGTTGTTTTATTGAAGATAAAATATTGTTCAGCGTACTGTACATTGTGCACTGCCAAAATAGTGTGTAACAGGTCTCAGACATTCAACGTTTCGAGCGAAAGCCCTTCGTCACTCAAGACAATCAAAGAGTTACTGTAATATTAAACGATAAAGTAGTGTCTAGTGAAGGCAGTGGCTATTCGTACGGTAGCAGTAAGGCGGTATTCTTTTATAATTCAACGAAATGCTAATCCTAATATAATTAACCAAAAAACTATGCTGAAAAGGCATATTAATGTATTAAAAATGTTTATCGAACTGGACCGGAAATCGCGGGTTGGGAACGAACCCCTTGTTTATCTCCTATCTTACAAATATATAGACACTTAAAAGTTAAAATAAAAGGGCCTTCGCTCAACACAGACTCACAGTGTACTATCCTTGAATACTGAGAATACTAATTTATTTACCTGTATTCGTGTCCGAGCAAAGTATCCATAGGCATAGATGAATATCTCAAAATAAAACTTGCTTGTCCGTCAACACTACATTCCACAGTTTCGGCATGAATTCAGTGTTTACTTTGTTCAAAAGTCAAAACAAACATTACTACATCCGCTGATTTTGTGCGGAATATGGTTGTTGTGATGGTCTGGTATTGCAGTATAATTATATCTTTTGTCCCTGTCGCTCCTTTTTTCCGTAGTCTTTCGATCTTTTGCTCCTCGGTTTTGCTTTTGCCACCTTCCTGTTCCGCTCCTCTTTTTGTTTTGCTTGTTGTTTATCCATAGCAATAAATTGTTTTCAAACTCACTTTTTCAAACTCACTATATCCTTTTTGAAAAAAAACACCTTGAATACAATTTCAATTTTGCATTATTCACCAGGCCACATTTCCGCGGTTGATGCATATAAATATACAAAACCCATCACTTCCCCCCCATGATAAGGGACTAAACGCCGGTCGATATTAGCACCCTCGCCCTCAGGCCTTCGGACGGCACTTCGCGCCGGGCGAGGGGATTATATTGGTGAACATGCATCATTGATATTCATAATTTTCTCTTCATGTTTCTCTCGGAATATGATTGTGAAATAGAATTGAAACACTGCACATCCTCACATCTTCTGTAACTTGGTTTTCACAATTTTGGAAACCAGGTCAGGTATTGTCATTCACAATGAGAAAATAGACCATAAAATTATGGTTTGTCATTGTCAATGATCTTAAAATTTTCTTGTTAAAACTGCCCTCAAAATGCAGGAAATAGCATTTCAGAGACTCTAGAATCAAGAATTTCCAACAACCGAGACCTGGCTTAACAATTACATAACTAATATGGAGGTATCAAAAACGGATATTCTATCGAGCGTTGGTTGGTAATGGAGGTGGCAGCATTTGCAAAGTTTTCAACATCAAAGAGAAGCAAGTTTTTTCGTAATCGCGCGAAATTTCGACTCTAAGGTTGCTATCGAGACTCTGGGTGACAGTCTCATCCACTATGATAATTTCCGAAGTTGCTGGTTGATTTTGGATTGGCATTACTTTCCTTAGATTGGTGCTGTTTCCACAATCTCTATAGAAAATTCCAGAAAATACTGGTAAATAATTTTATATCTTGTTATTCTGAATTCTTCTTATGATATAATAAGACGACGAGTCAGGGGACCATGTCACTGCATGCACACTATTACGACCCAGTGAAAGTAATTGCTTATAATACTTTACTTTATTTGACCTAGAATCCAAGCAAAACTATAAACTTGCTTAGTTTACAAATACTAGGTATATGGACAAACAACTATAGGATCTACTATTTACAAGATATACTCTATGTTCTATTAGAATTTAGTCCATCCTCCAACAACTTAATGAACGACCTAATTTAATCTAATCTACAGTTTACAAGTTCATCACTCTTTTCACTCTATGTCGCCATATATAGTTTGCTCCAATTATATTAGAAATCGAGCACCATTTCATAACTGATTTAATTTCGCATTTATCGTCAGTGAATTTTCGCAGACTTCCAAAGACGTCCTGCTTTACGCATCCAAGAGAACCAAAACATTACCACCAGCTTCACATCGTAATGATGTGATCTTAGCGTAACAACTAAGTCCTGGTAGCGACTGATTTTTTCGTCATAAGATTGTTGTAAATACAAATCAAAACACACTTTAACTTCCACCAAATAACAGCTTTTTTCCGACTTATCCACCAGGACAAGATCAACTTTACGATGTTGTAATTCAGAAAGCTCAGTCTTAAACTAAGGAAATATTGTTTCGGCCATCCTATCAACGTACACAGGAACTCGTGGCTTGACCATCTTGATAAACGCAGCTAACTTTTCAACAATTCGATTATGTCGACGACTATAAAAGTTTCCAAACTGTGTGTAACATCCATTCAGAAGATGGGCAATAGATTCTGTATGCGATTTACAAAACGGACATCTCAGGTCATTTTCTCGGTTCCACAGGTACACGGTGAAGTTCGTAGGAAGAATACTCAATCTCGCTTTGATCGCAAATGTAACTAGATTATCATCTAGACTCCAGTTGTATAAAAAAGAGTGCAATGACTTTAACTGAATGTCTTCCATTCCGAGAAACGAACCTTGAATTGATAACGACTTTGCCTTTTCAAGTTCACGTTCAACAGTAATATTAAACAGAGCTTTTTGTAGATCGCACTTGTCATCCAACCATTTATCATTAACTAGAATCATCGCTTTGTCATCACGAAAGCAAACTCGAACACCGATCTTTCTCGCATACCTTAACATTTCCGGCCAGTCTGAATACGATCCGAAACAGCTTTTCGAATTTAGAAAATTTCCATCTCGTTTCAGTTCATAGCCGAGAAAGTTGTTATCCTCGTCGGTTGATATGTCTACATTTCTCTTCCTCATATCCAGCTTAAGTGATTCTCGAGCAGCATACGAAAAACTTTCCACAGGATGATTCAGCATTTTGATTAGAAAAGCCAGTCGTGTGGTTCGGTAAACATCAGATATTCTCTTAATACTGATTCCTCCAAGCTCTCGTGGCAGGTAGATAACAGCTTGTGTTGTTGTAGAGTACAGACCATACATTTCGCGAACGGTACTCGTCACGATCTCATCAAATTTTTGCAATGACACTTCATCGATTCGGGTATTATAAAAGTGGTGTAGAATTTTGGCTAAAGCCAGGTTATTTAAAGCACTTGACTTTAAAGCCAAAGGTAACGAACTGACTTTGATTTTTAACACTAGTTCTTTAAACAATGTAATCGTATCCGTTAACTGAGTTTTGCATTCTCCGGATAACGATAACTCTTTTCCCGGGTATTTATACGACTCATTTCGACCATATACAGATATTGATTGCAACTGAATAGTAATTTCTGGCTTCGTGTCACGTTTCCTGGTATACAGTATATTAGGAGCCGGTATATTAGGAGCATTATACAATAGTCTCAATACCGGTATATTAGGAGCATATATTATGAGCAGAATACCAGTATATTAGGAGCATTATACAATAGTCTCAATGCTCTTACAACAATATATTCTCAATGTTACATATAAAACTAATTACAGTTTCATTATAAGAAGTTATAAATGGGGTTAATTGTTTTGTTGTGCATGCAGCTATTGAAATTTAAGCTCTGATCACAGTATCAGTCAGTATATTATAGTTGAGATTTTATCACTCACGTTGGCTTATGGTCCACATTGTGTTGCAGGTAAACTTCGTGGTTGCTCTGTGTGGGCACAACTGTGCTGAGAGTACCGGGCTGATTCTTTCCAAACTTGGGACCAACAAGATTTGGTCCCTTAAGTCTTAAAGGGAAAACTCCCATTCAAAGATCTTGTCCTCTGCAAGATTATTATCAGTTAGTTTACATTGTTACATTGTTTACATGTTGTATTAATGTAGCTGTTTTTATCAGTTACTTTAATAAAGATCACCTTTGTATGAGTCGATGCTGAGCAACAGATATCTGAAGTTCTCAAACATGCGCCACATAGAAATGGAGGTGCAAAATTTAAGGTAAAGTACCCACACTATGGTTTCGGAAAAGTAATGGCCCGTTTACACGAGCGGCGCTTTCTGTGATAAATCTCGCCAACTACTCAGTGGAATGATCTATGGGCTGCTCGTTCGAAATGGGTTTTAAACATGTATAATACGTCCACACTAATCCGTTATCGTTTGAAAACGGAGACCCTATCGAAACCGCATCAAAAGTTTGCCATCCACACTGTTCGTTTTCGAATCGTTTTTGTCGTCCACACAGCCTAAACGAGCCTAAACGATCCAAAAACGCGCAATATCGGAATTGAGCATTCGCAGATTACTTGGGACCAAGTTCCTACGATCATCGTGACATCAGCGTTTCTCCGTTTTCGTCATAATTTTTTTAAATATTTGCAAATAATTTTGCCTTACCCCAAAATGTCTAGCAAACTTCGAATTAATTATCGAAAAACGGTTCGTGATTTTTAACAAATTTTAAACGGTTTAAAACAGAAATTGTAAGGCCATTTAACACTAACACTCATAAGGCTTTTTAACGAGAAAATAATTAGCAGTGTATTACAAAAGTAAAAGTAATCGCTTTGTCAATAAATTATACCAAGGGTGGGCAGACCCTTGGCCTAGAAGCGGGTCGGCCCTTGGTAGTTTTCCGGACGTGACTGGCGCACAGCTGGAGACTGGAAATCGGTGTAGGCATTCCCGCGCAAAATTGCCCACTTGGCCACAAACGAAACAACAATTTTCGGCACCATGTTGCTGACGGCCTCTCCCCCGGCTGGAGGTGCCACATTCATTGGCAAAATGGCCTGGTTTACCACAACGGAAGCATGAACCCGCGCGTCGTGCCTGGGGGAATTTCGCGATGGGACAGCATTTACTTGGGCGACAGAATCTGACAGCTGGTTGACTTTCTCGGTTAGTATCTCCATATTTGCCATCATCTGAGAGATCAGACCAGATTGGGAAGCCGATGGTGAAAGACTGCTTGGAGTGACTTCATTGATTTGACTTTCAACGTGGTTTGAGGAAACTCGTATAGCCAAATCTAATTGTTGCGCAATGGAGACTGTCTCGCCGTACAACAGGCCAGGCCGTTGTAAAAGCTCTTTCTTTAAGGTAGCTGCTACTCCTTCAATGAATTGCTGTTTAAGGAGAGTATGGCGTTCGTTTCCTCCAAGAGCAGGCATTGCGCGTCTCAATAACGCCTCCAAGTTGTATGCAAAAACTTGGATATCTTCATCCGGTTTGTGCGCTCGGCTTCGAAATGCCATCATCGCAATGTGTTTCCCAGTTGCGTCCCCACCAAAAGCGATTGTAAGTGCCTCGCTTAGACCTTTGTAACTCTCCTTGTTTTCGGCATGAAGTCGTTCAAATACGGCAAAAGCTTTACCAGACAGAAGCGTTGGCAGCCGTTTTAACATGACGACGTCTTTCCATTCGTTGGCCTCAGAACAGAGTTCAAATTTACGAAGCCAAAGACCAATATCGCCATCCGAAAATGCCTCGGGTAGCGCAACGCTCGATCGACTAGTTGTCGCCATTAATCCTGGTCACGGCACCAAAATGTAGTATTAATCGAATCCTATAGCTCGCTTCAAATCGTTCCCTTTATTCTTCGCTAACACATCACACAAGAACGCGCCACACGGTATACACAGACATATATATCCAATTACAATATTATATCAGTCATCACGTTTGCTTACTGAATTCCGGCAGTTAGTCATTAACACATACACTACACATACAAAAAATGCTGACTCAGCATTTGTTCCTAAAATGGTATGAAAAGGGTTTTAAAGTCCTTTTGAGATATTTTTTTAAAATTTATTCCATACTAAAAATGCTGACTCAGCATTTTTTCCCTTAGACAAATTTAGAGATTTTAAATTTAGAGATTTAAATTTAGAGACAAATTTGCAGTCAGCATATTTTAAGTGGTCGGACCAAGGGTTTTAGACCCATTTAGAGGTGTTTTTTTTTTTTTGCAGAGTCAGCATTTTCTTAAAGGGGTTGGACAATGGTTTTAGACCCATTTTGAAATTTTTTTTTTAGCCAAAAGTAATGTTTTAGACAATAATAAACAAATTTTTGTTTTATTAAGTGTGTATCAAGGTTAAGGTGAACTTTTCATTCGATAATTGTTCGCTATCTTAGTGAATCAGAAGGTTACATGTTCGATTTCTGTATTCAGAAGGTTACGTGTTCGATTCCTGTAGTTTTCAGAAGGTAACATGTTCGATTCCATTAAGTTCTTTCTTTCTTTCTTTCTTTCTTATCTTTCTTTTCTTTCTTTCTTCTTTTTGGATTTTGTTTTTTTATTTTTTTGGATTTTTTTTCTTTTTCTTCTTTTTTTTGGATTTCTTTTTTTTTGTTTTTGGCTTTTTACTTTGGTTTACATTTTCCACATTTACCACATCTTTTAACACCTCTTCTTAATCGTTTGAATCTATCCGCTAGCTCTTTGTTGGTGAATTTTCCTCCTTCAACCAAATTGTGCTCCCAGGACCGTTCATCACACCACTATGCATCCATAATTTCACGTGTAGTTGAGCACACTTCTAGGCAGCAGGTGGCCTCTTGTATAAAAACCGACTCTACAGTGGTGAACAAACGCATGTCTGCGAGGTACGGTATCACATGTTTGTAATCTTTCGAACTGGTGGGGTTGGTGGTGGAGGTACTGGGAATTTCCGTGATATCTGGTTCTGAAGAACTTGGTGACAAACGTAGAGTAAATTCTTCGTCTCTGGAACAAGTAACAAAATAAAGGCGAGTTAGAGCAATTTGAGATATAACTGAAACCCTATAGGCCGACCTATTCGGCTCAGCTCAGCCTAACTTCACGTCTGGCTTAGGCGAGACTTACGGCTTCGGATCGAATGCATAAAAACCGCGCATTTTTCTCGTTTTTTTATTTGGGTGGCCTAAATTTTAATTAGGTTCAGTTCATGAAAAGTTCGGCGTCTAAACCTGGCCTAAATGGCTAAAATAATAAAGAAAAGGGTTCAACGACAATGTTCTAACCCTAACCACTTTTGTTCCATACATATAGCCAATCACAAAACCTGTTCATTTTAGGTACGTATTTACCACTCACAAATGCTTATTATAAACTATAGAATTTTCATTCTCAGATCTAATTTGCTGTTACCATCCCCCAAGCCCCCGCGGGGAAAACGTGGGTCTTGACTTCCTGGTGTGAGGTATTAAAGTGGTCCAAAACTGATACCATAACTACACCAAGTCCTCAATATACCTTGTATTATTATTTTTGAGGTTCCTGTACTTAAGCAGGTTTGCAAAACGAAACAAGAAGTTGCCTGACAAGGTGGATAATAATAACCAACCCCAAAACAACAAAGATCCTAACCCGCCACCTTACGAGTTTTCTATTTAGGTGAAAACTCGTTAGGCGGTGGGTTAGGATCTTTGTTGTTTTGGGGTCGGTTATTATTATCCACCTCGTGAGGCAAATTGTTGTTTCGAAGTACAGGAAACCTCAAAAATAACACTAACACTAATAATACTAATAATTACTATAACCTACAAATCACTAACCTATAAATCACTACAATGTATATTGAGGACTTGGTGTAATCTACTATAAAGTGGATGTGGTCCGTGGTTAGTTTGCGTAGTTATGGTATCGGTTTTGCGCCACTGGCATCGAACAGCAACCAGTTTCTTCAATTTTTATCTGGAAAAACTTTCGCATTTGTTGCTGACTGGTTGGAAGAGAAAAGTCTTTCTGATATTTACAACTTGTGAAATGTACATGTATATCAAAACCTTTTTAGTTTTTTTTAACTAAGGCTTTTTTTAAAAAGAGATTATTGAATTGGAAATGTAATCAGAGACTCTGGATATTTTCCTCAGAGTTATCAGCTTATGGAACATGCAAAATTGCTAGCAATCATGATTTGAATAAATAAATAAATAGATAGATATTATTAGATAGATAGATTTTATTGAAATAAGAATAAGTTATTAAATATTAAAACTATTATATACATTTTATAAAAAAGAAATAAAAACATAAAACTATTTAGCTTCTCTTGAGGCAATCTTCACAATACCATTCATCTGGCTCTTCCAGGATTTCTGCACATACCCTAAAAGAACATAAATTAAGCAGCAATATTTTATTTTAAAATTATATTGAAAAATATTAGATGTGGTTTCATTTGCTTCCTATACATACCAGTCAAACCAATGGTCACATCCATCACATTGAATCATATCCACCTCTCTAGATAATAGGCAGCGATGACACTGCCAGTTAATGTCAGGCTCTGTTTCTGTAATAAATAAATAAAAGTAAAGTGTATGGTTAAATTAATGTCCATGACCTGGTTATATTGATATAAGTTTTTTGTCTGTCATGAAGATGAAAAGATAATAAGTAAGAGGATGCATAATGCTGTACCTTCCAGAAAAAGTTTATTTTTCTCTTCTGTTGTAGGCTTCGCATAGCGTGTGTTTGTTGCTCGTTTGCGTTTCTTTTTTGTAGAAAAGAAACGATGCTGCATCGTTACATTCTTATTATGGGGAAAGTTTTCTTTTTGTTCAAGTTTTACAATTTCCACATTCTTTGTCATAGATGAAAAAAGACCTTCATTTGCTCTGAGATCTTTTTCCAATTGCAGTAGAGCTTCCTTGTTGTTGCAGTCTTTTACACTGGACATGACACGCATTAACTTTTCCATGACGTTCAACCTCACATTGTCGACTGATGCAGCTACTTTTTGCTTTTCAAAAGTGTTCTGACAACTGAACAAGTCTTCAAGTTCATTGTTATTTCTAATTTTTCTTTCTTCTTCTACCTTTATCTCTTTGTTAAGAGTAGGTGCATGTTTGATGCCAGCATTCACCCTCCCAACAAGGTGAATGTGCTTGCAAATTATTCCTGTTATCAGGTTGTCTGGACAGCTGCATGTAAATGTGTGAATGCATACACCTGGACAACGAACACACTTTAAGCAGCAAGTATCCTGACATACAATGCCTGTCCTCTTAACACAATAGGTTCCATTTCCACTTTCAGCAGTGACCTGCCAGCTACCATCAATCTGTTTATGAACAAAATTCAGTGGAAGTTCGGCACTCTTGTTGTGCCTGTTGTTTATGGTTTTGATAGGTGGTGTAGTCTTCCCCTTTGTAAGTTTAACAAGTCTCTCAAAAAATTTGTCTTTTGCAAATTTGATCAGATTAAGAAGACAGCGATCCAACCCGCTTGTTTATTTTACCCATAAGGTAGACATATTTGAATACTCTATGGAATGACTCAACAAACATGTTGGTATTTATACCGAGACCAACACGGTGACAGTAAGCCCATTCTTTCTTTCTTGGTATCCATTCGCTTACAAAATACTCCTGGAAAACTTTGGTTTTATCATCCATTCCTAGGGTGTTCAGCATTGTGGCAAGGTGTTTTGTAAAGGTATCTTCATCAGTCAGCTCTAAAACGGTTCGTAGCATTTTGTATGTTTGACATTCGGTTTCTGCATCCCCTACCTTTTGGCGCAAATTTTCTCTCCATGCCCGATCAACATGCCAGGTGCACAGCAATTTTACAGGATGTTTTCCCATCACCCCAACCCATGCATTATAGTATTGGTTGGCTGTGTCACTCATTAGCCAAACTGGGTTTATTATGCCAGACCTCTTCCGGATCTCTTTGATGAAAATTGTCATGAACGTTGTGTCATCATGGTTTGCAAGACACCATGCTGCTGGAAACCCTGATCCATGATCATCTACCACTGCTAATGTTGTCAATAGAAAATCGTAACCGGTTGTTCCATGTGTTGAGTCCACACACACTCCTTTATGGCTAAACTTTTCTAACATCATTTTTTGTAACGGAGTTTGCACAATGATCATAAAATCTTCCTTCTCTAAGGGCATGTCATTTTGATTTTCTTGGCCTTGCAATTTGTAAAATAATACTGGGTTACTTTCTGACTGTTCCCACTCTTTGATCCATGAAAGGACACTCTGCTGGTCATTTTCATGTCTTCTCACTTCATTTAATCCATAAGAAATTTTGATATTTCTTATGTCCTGTCTCAAGTAAATGGCTTCTGTTGAGATTTAATTGGCCAGTGTTATCTCTTATGTTATCCAATATAGCTTGTGGGGCTATACCTTGTTGTAACTTGGCAGCAATCTCTTCGCGTTTATCTTTTGGTAAGGGGATATGTTGAATATCTGCTGTATGGCCATAATGGGTGTAGCAAACACCCATCTCACATTTACCATCAGTTTTATATTGCACCTTGATTGTGGATGTGCAGTTCATGTTGATTTTCCAACTTCCTGAAATGAAATGAAATGAATGAAATCATTTTAACATGTGTAATACAGTATGACAGTAATATGTGTTTACCTTGTGATTTTTAAACACGCTTCCGACATGGGGAATTTTGTTTTGGTTTGTAATGTCCACTCCTGTTGCACTGCAAGTATTGTGTTGTGGTTTCACTTTCATTGGAGAATTTGGAACCTTTTTTGCTACATAATGAGAATGCTCTTTTTCTTCCAGGTCTGATTTCCATAATTATATGTTGAAAACATGTGTTGAAAACATGTGTTGAAAACATGTGTTGAAAACATACTGTACAGTAATTAGTAAATATTTTAATTATGTTCATTGAATGTTTTGTTTACCTGTCACAGTGGAAAATAGGATTCTTTCAGTTAAGAACATTTTCCCATGGTTCTCAGAGAGATGTTCTCGCAAGTCGCTTGTCTTTGTAAAGTTCAAACCACAGGTTGAACAGCTGCAGCCATTGTTGCTTGTCTTGACATGGTTTACCTCGACTTCCTTGTGTTTCCGGCTGATGTGGCGTTTCAGGTTGAAGCTGCGCTGGAATGTCTCTTTGCAGTGAGGACATATATTCATGGTATTCCGTTGTTTGTTGTTGCTTGTAGGTCTTGGTGTTGTTTGTTGTTTTTGATGTTGTCGGTTGTTGGTTGTTTTTACTGTCGTTTGTTGATGTTTGTTGTTGTTGTGTGTTGTTGTTTGTTCTGGTTTGTTGTTGTTGTTGTCCATGTTGTCTGTTGTTGTTGCTGTTGTTTGTTCTGGTTTGTTACTGTTTGTTGTTGTCCATGTTGTCTGTTGTTGTTCTTGTTGCTGTTGTTGTTTGTTCTGGTTTGTTGTTGTCCATGTTGTCTGTTGTTTGTTGTTGTTCTTGGTGTTGTTGCTGTTGTTGTTGTTGTTGTGTGTTGTTGTTTGTTGTTGTCCATGTTGTCTGTTGTTGCTTGTTGTTGTTCTTGGTGTTGCTGTTGTCGCTGTTGTTGTTGCTGCTGTTGTTGTGTGTTGTTGTTTGTTCTGGTTTGTTGTTGTTGTTGTTGTTGGTGTTTGTTGTTTGTTCTGGTTTGCTGTTGTTTGTTGTTGTTCTGGTTTGTTGTTGTTGTGAAAAATGATGTCCAGGCACATGAATGGGAGAAGCTATGTTGTTAATGTTAATGGCATTTTGACCAATCCAAGATGCTATCACGTTTCTCAAATACTTCGCATACTGTGTTGGATGTTGAAGGTAAATACCTGACCAGGGCTGGCATTTGCATCATACCTTTAAAATGAATAATATATATACATGAATATATATATATACATTTGAATATATATGTATTCATATATAATGTATAATATATTCCAACACTCGAAATTTTCCTTCACCATAAATCCTTAGAACATTATAGTTTAATCGAGTGAAATACCAGATATATATTACCTGTATGCTGTATTTACAGCATAGGTCAAGTTGGGAGCAGGTGGTCGAATGATGGTACTTGGGCTATTTGATATTTCGAAACAGATACTAGTTTCATCAATATCTTGACAAATAGTAATATTATTATTATATCCTCATAATATTAGATCTATATGTATAATAATAAGACTATTTGTCAAGATATTGATGAAACTATTATCTGTTTCGAAATAGCAAATTAATAGACAAAGTACCATCACAACCTGCTCCCTTGACCTATAGTGTATTACTGTACTGTATATATATATATTAAACTTCTCGTTCCTTGTTTGTGAACTCGTGCATGTAAATCCCGATAACGCACTCACAGAGTGCTTTAATCCTTAATTATTACACTCGAGTGAAACGGTACACTATGAATTAAAAATTCCATGTAAATATTTTGAAATGAGTACAAAGAACATCAAGAGTGGAAACTGGAAAGGCTTGTTGTCAACTAATGAAACAAGATGTTTTTAAAGACTTGGAAGAAGATGTAGCGTACGTGTCGTAATTTTGTCATGCATATAATAAATGAGTAATCGTATGATTTTGCTCATGCAATTAAGGATTTACACTACTCATGATATTTGAAAATTGTGCCAAATTGCACCCCCTCTTGCAATTTTGGCACAATTTTCAAATATCACTGGTGGTGTAAATCTCTAATTGCACTCGCTATCATATGATTACCTGTACATAAACTCACTATTACATTGCAATGCGCTTTACCTTACAAATAACCTGTTCCACTTACGTAGATATCAGTTGCTGAAAAAATCCAGGAGAGTGACAGGCTATTGCTGCCATTACCATTGACACAACACCACAGATAGCTCCACATCTCTGCAAAGGAAAGAAAGTTGCACATCTATCTGAACATAGATGTGCACCACCATTGGGCCTTGGATCATGACAAAGACGTATGGTATAGTTTTCAAACTCTTTGGCACCATAAACAGCATCTATGAAACGTCCCACTTTGGAGATTAACTCACTTGGTATACCCCAAGCTAGAGAATCTCCATATGTTATTGTTTTTCTTTGGCTGTCAACATAACACATTCACCAGTGATTGCCAGCCTGCATATTACTTCCAAGGTAAGTGTTGCCACCTCTAGTTCCTACGTTGGCCAAAAATACAAGATTGCATGGTTTGCTGGTTCAGCTAAGGATCCTCCTTTGGACCATTCTTTCAACATTATTCACTCCATTTATGTAGCAACAATACACACTGTCTTGTTCAGTATTCAGTCGGGATGCCAGCCATAGCATGTGATCATCTGATAGCCATCGATCGCAACACACCGTTGCCAACTCCTGTGGTGTCATTTAGGACCATTGAGATGTTTATCATAGGGATTCAAGTATAGCAGTTCCTGGAATTTTGCAATGCTTTCGTCAGTGGGCTTTTCGATTGCAATATTTGGAGTCAGGCGTTGTTCAGCAAACCAAACTTGTTCTTGGTCAACTTCAATTTTAATTCAATTTGCTCGTTGTAATCTCAGCAGCACCTCAATGACACTGGCATTAAAATTACCAACAGAGGATTCAATGAAGCAGAACTCTTGAGTGCTTCTTTGATGGAATGCAAGTTCATTTTGCCATTGATACAAATAGTGTTCTGGAGGAAGTATATTCGACGTGAATGGATTTATAACAGTGGGAAGTACCTTTGAGATATTCATTTGGTGAGTTCTTGGTGGTTTAGATGTGGCAATAAGACATTCATATGCAGACTTCCTTGTGAATGACTGCAATTCATGGGCAGTTATGAATTTTCTTGAATTTCGCTTCATTGTTCTAGAAAGTATATTATTCAAGAATAACCATATGATTACTAAAAATAAATTTTATTAAATTTAATTATTATTATCATCATCATTATCATTTTTATTATAATTATCATTATTATTATTATTAATGCTATTATTGTTATTATTATTATGTCATTATTTTTACAACCATAGTTATTATATCATATGTATTGTTGTTCACATTAAGTATTTATTTACTACCCAGAGAGTGGAGAGTCGAACTAGTAAATCGAATGTTGTGGGTTCTAATCCCATCCTTGATCCTTGCCATGTGGAGTTTTCTCTGCATGTTTGGTATGGTTCCTCACCCAGAGTAACACCTAATATCATTATTCTCGACTCAAGTTCACCCACAATAATTATTATTTTGATTGTTATTATATACATGATAAAATTACTGGATTCTGATTGGCTGAGAGCACAATTATTTAATTAACATAATTTTGTCATGGGAATAATAAACAAGTAATCGTATGATAGCAAGTGCAATGAAGGATTTACACTACTCGTGATATTTGAAAACTTGCCAAATTGCACTCACCTGACGGCTCGTGCAGTTTTGGCAAATCATATAATTCGCTATCTCATATAATTTGCTATCATATGATTACCTATACTTGTTGTTGTTGTTGTTGTTGTTGTTGTTGTTGTTATTATTATTTTAGCTTCACATGAAAACAGTTTTTTACCTTATATGAAACATTTCGTTATCTGAAAACAGTTTAAGCTTCTTCAAACAATATGTATATTTTGGTATCAGAGAATGACGTCGATCTATTACCAAACAAAACAAAAAATAAACAAATTATTCCATGCATGGTATAAGTCATGTTACTAAACTGAAAAAAAATGTTTGAAAATCGTGGAGTTTAGCGGTGTCCTTCAATGAAACTACATGTACTAAATAAAAGTATGTTTTTGAATGCGTGTATTTTCACAGAAAAAATCTCCGTACTGACTGAGTGGCTGATTCGTTAAAAACTAATGCCATGAATGTTTGTATGGTGATGATTAGTAAGGCCTAGTTAATGCGTTTAACAGAAAACACGCATTCAATACGCAAATCACACAAAACGGATTATTGAAACTTATGACTGTAACAATCAGCGTATATCAGCGAGTATGATTCTCATTGTATATTTATTACTTGCCCTTGGTCTTGGCTCTTATACGATTTTAAAACCTAGCAGCAGTTATGCATTTCGTGTGATTTGCACGTGTATTCTATAACTATTTACTGGCATCTTACTTACCAAAAAAACTCGCCAAATCAGATCAGCACTGTATATATAATCTTCGCGCGATGTTGGTCTTTCACAGCAAGTCAGCAACAGAGTCGAAAAGTATCCAAAAACGTATGCGAGTATCCAACGGTAAACGTATTTGTCGTCCCGAAAGCGTGCTTCAGAGGCAGAGGTGAGATTTTTTCCTGACACTGTTGAGAAAATAGCTTCCACTGCGCATCTGAGTGTAAAATGCATTCAATTTCAAACCAATAGGAATGAAGTTAGATTCTTCTGTGATATCCCCAAAGTGCATAGTGCGCGATACTAAATACAAAAAAGTCGCTACAAATGGATAGTTTTAAACTGATTACTGAGATTTTCTCATTGCGGTTCTTTTCAAATAAATCCTTGTTACGCTATTAATTGATCCTTATTATTGCGAATTCATATAAAGTGCAAGTGACAGATTGTCATAGAGGTGTTAAACCAAGCGACACGAAATCTGAGAGCGCTCGAGTCCGAGTACGTCATCGCTGTGTTACTATATTTATCGACCAATGAGAAGCCGGAGCAGGTCTCTCTCTAATGGCATGTTAAAACTCGACCAGTGACATTTTCCGTTTCCTTGGTTTTGGGTTTCAGTTGCTCGGCAGCTGCGCATATTTCTGGTGACAATTCGGCTACGACTTTGGATTCTTTCACCTCAGTCTCACGTGCCAATTCACAAACGTTTTGTTAAAAAAGCGAACTTTGAATTTTTCGAATACATACGAGTCTCCCTCCGATACATTATAGGGATCACTCAAATCGTTGCTGGAATTGCGCCAGCTAGGATTAATTCGCACTTAACAATAGTTTTCCTCATGTGCGAATAGACAATTTCCGTTTGTCCTTTCCAAATCACTTTTGCTTGGACAGAGATGTCGTGACAGAGATGTTGTCGCCATTAATACTTGACTTCTCTGTCTGGCTGATCGAAAGTGGCCCCTGTGCACTAGCCAGTTTACCCCATGGAAACGATATATTTTTCGTCCGGATGACCTTCGATTTATTGTTCATTGTATATTCAATAGTTTCCGGTTCGTATTTACGTTTCTTTGGGGAGACATTGAAGATTTTTACTGGCGACTTTTTCTCTTCGTTGTCTTTGATTTCTTGGCGTTTATCAGCACTCCCTTGCGAAAACAACTATATTTTATTACTATTTTAAAGGTGCGGTCCACTCCGTTTTGCGCATGTGCGAAAATTCCAAAAGTCGGGACCCGGCCTCTGGAATGTTAATTAACGCGGTATTGTGCGCGAGTTATGCAAATGCCGGACGAGTCACTGAGTGAGCGAGCGAGTCCTTCTCTCCCAAGTGAAGAGGCTCGTGTGGTAAGCGTAGAAGATAAAAATGCGAAGAAAAAACGTTATTACAGTACGCCAACAGAGACGCGACGAAAATATATTTGCTCGAGCAGTACCCGAGATGGCGATCATTGAGGGAAGAAATGACACATTTGAAGACGGACAGAGAACTCGCAACATTTTTGTTGGATTTTTATGCGCAATTTCAGGTAAGAAAGTTAGTGTTAGATTTCAATGTATTATTTTCTAGATGTATATGGGAATAACCTTTCACATCAATGTGTCTATTCATATTTTAATAGTGAAGTGGAGATTCAAACAGAAGGCGAATACATCCAACTTGAACAAAGGCCGCTCTCGAATCCTTCAACTCCTTTTCCATCACCATGTAAATACATAAGATTCCACAGTGATTTTGTTTGTGATACTGTAGGTACAGTATTAAAATCCAGATAATCTTCTTTTATATTTGTAAACAGTGCTCACTTCCACGCCACGAGAAGCGATATTGACTTCTGCCACAAGAAATCGCCCGTCTTGACAGCGGAGACGTTTGTTGGACACAGACTCTCCATCACTAAACAGGTAAACAGAACAATTTAGGGTCATTATATATTTCGTATTTGTATATATTATGGAATTAACAGGGTTTATGTATTAACATTTTTTTGATTCTGAAAATGTTCTAAAAGGTGCAGCTTGAGATGAGGCAATTATGGAGTATATTTTGGAGATTTCTTAGGCTACCTTGAGTAAGATGCTTGAGTCTTTGGATTTGTTTCTGCATTCATTAGACCAGTACTTGGTCGTTTTAGCTTTTGTTTACACTATATAGTATATGCCATATGGTATCAATCTAAGGCAGTCCCATGTAAACAACAACTGCATGGCCAGCCAGCTCCTGTAGTTAGCATAAATTGGGATAAAGTATAATACCCCTTCTATTTAAGATATACAGACTTATTGTCAACAGTGCACATACAGAGGATACGTGTTAGTAATAATGGTCCATTTCTATACCTGTAGATCAACTCGCACTCCCATGATGGAAGAAACTTTTACAGCTTCTGAATCTGATGAGGATCTTGATGATCCAACAACAGATATTCTGGCCCCAATTTCTGAAATACCTGAGTAAGTTACAGGGTAAACTATAACTTGTTTTAATTTACTCCATTTTATTCCATTTTATGTATGGGTCCATTGATCTATATTAGTAATTGATTAATTGTTATCAACAATCGATTATTAATAAGCATGAAGTGACAATGCCATCTCTTCACAAGTTTGTAATTCTGGAACGAAAATCATGCTGGTATTATACTGTTGACTGTTGTTGTCGATGATTGGATTGTTGTTGATGGTAATCGATTGCCGAAAAAATTAACTGATGAATTGGGCACAGCTTTAATTTATGTTGGTGGAATTATGACAAGATACTGAATAAAAAATTTCTTACAGTATCACAAAGAAACATAATGAAACTATATATAGTTCTTCCTTCTGTTTTTGTTTGTGTAGAGAAAATGTTGATGATCTGGAGAAAACATCCATTGAAAGTGAGGTTTATGATGTTGATGTGGATGGTGATGAACCAGACATTGAACAGAACTCAACACCACAAGCATCCCAACTGATAATGCCGCAGGAAGTTGTGAAAATGAAAAAGTGCATAAAGAGTTACTGGTCAGCCTTCATGGACACATATGCCAGAAGAAAGATTGTGGCAAAACACTTGATTACCATGAAAGTTTTGTTGGCACTTGCTTTGTTGTAAATTTGAAGTGCAGTGCTTGCCATATTGGACGAGTTAGGGCTGGCAATCTTCTACTGGCATCTGCAATTGCACTTTCTGGCAATTCATTTGTTAAAACGGGCTTTCTTTTTAAAATAATGGACCTAAACATAAAAACATATCAATAAAGTTTACAATAAAAATAAATAACAATTAAAACAATTTTAAAAGCAACTACTTGTGTTCACAACAAGGGTTCTAGCTCTTTTACATTTGACACACGGATTTCCATGTTCTCGGATTCTCTGTCATAAACATTCGACAAGGCATTATAATAGTATTTATTTAACCTAATTTTAAAAGAGTTAAAGTGTATATGAAATGAAAAATGATTTTCCTAATTTCAGCAGATTATAATGCATTGATATTTCTCAAGCTGCGTGTAACACATTTTGATTACTTTAAACTCATTTTGGACAGCACAAAGCCAACGAAATTGTAGTGAAATTATCCATTTTAAGTTGAAAAGATGTAGAAGGACTGGAATCTAGTTTAATATTTGATAACGTATGCAGTGTGACATCGATTGTTTATTACACTAAAATGTCTGAAACCGAAAGTGAATGTTCGAATTCTTACAACTAAGATTGTTCTACAGACTGCTGGTGCATTTGTAATAGACAAGACCGGAAAGGGATATCGATGTGGAAAAAATTCAGAAAACGAGTGAGTTTACTCTTCGAATTTTTACTGATCATAATATACATTTTCTTGTACACGAAAGCCATTGACACATGTTTTTTTGAAATTGCAGGGTGTTTTATCAATATTAATAATATGTAAATATATAAATTCTTACATCGATCTCTTATCAAATTCAAGTCATTGACTTTTACTGTTGAGCGATTTTTAGTTTCGTGAATATTGTTATTCTATCTTCAGGTTCCTTCGTGCTGTTGCATATCGATGGCTTGTCAGATGGTTATGTGGGTGTATGGGTTGGGAAACTCTAGACCACTTCCTTCGTGTATTTACAAAAATATTAGAACACGCTACATCGGTGAACATTGACACATGGCTATCGTTCAGCACAGCAAAAGTCATTCCTTCTGTTAAACGGTTATTCCCTTTACTATAATTTGTGTTAATTAACAAGTGTTTGAATTTTCTAAATTTTGTAAAAATAACTTTAAATTAGTATTTTTGTGCTAACATGGAACATAATTTTTGAAAGGATCATTTTCAGTCTGAAAAGTCAACATGATTCTTCAGATGTCTACACAGGACAAACATTTTGTTTGTAGCCTTTCATTGGCTTTCCACATTTTTTGCAGGATGCTGGTATCCGTGATTTATTTGCTTGTGTTAGGCATCTGTTTCTTTGTCTTTCATCTTGTGTTTCAGCTAAAATTATAAGATTGTGTGTGATAATCGCATTGCCATAGAGTCGGTTGTTTAAAGCCTGCTCTTCTAAACATTGCATGCATGTATAGGTTACATGCATGCATAAGTTGCATGCATGTATAGGTTGCATGCAAAAATGCATGCAAAATTTTCATGTATGCATATTTTCAGCAATCTTAAAAATTGAAATCTTCCCATCATTCAGAGACACAAAAATTGATTCAATGGCAAATTATTTAATTGCAAATTTATTAAACCCTACCTAAATGATGACAACATTTAAAATATAAACCATTCGTATACAAAGTGCTAAAATATAGAACCTGAATCAAAACCTGATTTGTATTGTTTTCAAATTACCAAATCACTTTAAAACTTATAAAATGCCTAAGCAGTGTAGAAATACAAATCAAATATCTAAAAAGTTTGGTGTACTACCGAAATAGCATGTAATTGTCTAACGTTTCGAGTGAAGGCCCTTCGCCTTTTTTAACTCTCTGACGAAGGGCCTTCACTTGAAATGTTAGACAACTTACATGCTATTTCGGTAGTACACCAACCTTTTGATACTTTATAATACTTTATAATCTTTTCAACCACCAGGTTATTTTAATTGTAAAGTAGGTTTAATTTATTTTGATATTCATATATTAGTTGCTGAAAATTTTAAGTTACTTAATCAAAGTAATTTGTAATAAAGGCAGATTAGTAAATTAAATAGTGTCAAATGTCAATTTTCACCAAACATGGCAGCAATATCTGAGTCGTCTCGGTCTGTTGCATGGCGGCCTCTTCAAGATGCAATGGCCACTTGGCCCAATCACTCTGTTAACATCAGGATAGCAGCTATATGTCTTTTGAAACATTTGTCCTAAGAAACCTTTAAAAAAAGAGGAAAATTATCAATATTTGTATTTTATAAAATAATTCATTTTACTGAAATATAATATTTCAGAAAAAGGAATTATACTCAAACATGTAATTCCTAGTCTGCGAAAGCAGACTCTGTCCTCACCCCCCCTGGCGGTTGAGAAGAGAGTCTGCGACCAATCGAAGATAATGCCGTACAGTGACGTATGAAATATTAGTATAATTTATGCAATTCCTCGATTTCATAAATGACAAAATGGCGGATAGCGGATTTGTCGCGAAGCGAGGGTCTTATAAATATTCATGTATCTTGTGTTCGTTGGTACTACATGATCCCAAAGACCGATATTCTGTTAGTGGAAGAAGCCCTTTTAACATTGTCGATGCTATATATAATGCGTTTACCATGGGATGTAGACATAGCCGAGAAAGCATATGTTTGCCGAAAAATATGCTTTGCGCGTTTGAAGAAGATAAATAAATGTCTTTCTGAATTACGCGAACTCAATGTCGAACAGGCAACCGTTACTATCTGCTCTTACAAGAAAACAAAACAGGTCTTTTAACTATTTTAAGAACTGCAAGAGTAGTATTTTAAACAATTTAAATATTTATAAACTGCATGCCATGATTGGATCAATGAACAATATTAATGCACTATGTTATTATTAGAAAACGAATACTCTAAAAATTTGGTATACTGCCGAAATTGTGTGTAGGGTGTCTAACATTTCAAGTAAGTCCCATTAATCATATTTTTGACCAACTTTTTAGAGTATTAGCTTTGTATTTCTACACAGCCTATGTAACACAACATTTTATATATATATATATATTAATTAATATTAGAGAGGATTTAATATAGTCAAATACATATATGGAAAAGTGACTGCCCCAATCAGGGTTCGATTCCCACTATATACACTGTATATAAATATACGGTAGTTTCAATCAGCTTAGAATTAGAACATAGTACCGTAGTATGTTGATTGATCTTTGTTAAGTTATTTTAGCTAGTGTCAACTGATGTTATTTAGTAGGAGACATTGATTCAGCGGGGGAGGTGAAAGAGTTTGGATAAATATACTGTCAGTTACTACCAGTAAATTATATAAGCAGCACTGTAGTGTATATATTGATATCAACCAGAGGAGTGTAGTATACTAAATACCTGTACAGGTACATACAAATTGAACAAATAGTATGCTGAAAATACCATTCCATACTAGAAGCACAGTATACTAAATATCAACGGCCTTAGGATTCATCAAATTTAAATATACCAAATACCTATGTTTATCCATAATGTACTGTACTGTACATCAAATCTTAAATAATGCACATGTGCATTTTAATGAATTTTTGTTACTCCTGCATGTGCATTACATGTTTAAATAAACTATCATCTTACTATTGTCTGTATATATATGAAATAATTATTCACAAAAATTGTAAAGCTTCTTCAGCAATTGCTGAAACCCATCATCGTCTTCTGTGGTGGTCAGATCAAAATTGATGAAATGTCTACCATCACCAATTGGATATATAAAACTAAATCAAGTGTCCATAATTTCATCCCATTCATCTTCACCATCATATTCTGATTGTTCATAATCTTCATAGTCAATTTCAGGCAAGGGGCACATATCACCAAAAACATCATCAAGCAAAAGAAATATTTTTATTGCATGTTCCTTTTGCCATATTTCAATATGATATGTAATATCTTCCAAACTAAACAGGAATTCAGCTTTTTCAAGAGTTTGGTTGATCTGGAAGGATGAAAACATACAATGTACTAAGTAGTGTTGGGGTAGAGGCGGTAGACTTCTGCATCATGTCCAACAAATTTTTCAAAAATGGGCATCATGAGTTCCTTTTGCAATATCAGAAGCTTGTTGCTCAAAAGTTCTCGATGTTGAGATGTCACAGTTCTGCATTGTGTTGCTGTATACGCACAGACACAGTGCTTCAGATAAGTCATTTAATTCAGCACAATTACCAGCACTGCATGAACATGATTTGGCACATAAATCACAACATTCATATTTATATGAAAATGTCTGGGCCATAAGCATCTCCTCTGAACTTATGTCAAAAAACTGTAACAGAAATTTCCTTCTACATGCAGTACAGGTAGTTGGTAATTTGACATAATCTTTCATACCTTTGCTGACATTTCGAAGCATCCTTCCAATAAATAAAATGATGGCCTTACCTTTTCCCCACATCTATCACTTTCTTGCATATATGCCTCCACATTTTGGGAAGGTCCAAAGTTGATGTCAGTTGTCACACTCTTGCAATCCATGCCCATCCCAAATACAATTGTGCACAAAAGACATCTAGTTCCATTAACCTAAGGTTAATTGAAATGCTCCATTCAAGTTCAACTACACCAGAATGTGTAAAAGAAAACATAATCAATTCTATGGCAATCCATGAACTGTTAGATGTCTTTTGTGCACAATTGCATTTGGGATGGGCATGGATTGCAGCCAAGAGTGTGACAACTGTCATCAACTTTGGACCTTGCCAAAATGTGGAGGCAATGCAAGATGGAGTACCTAAATTACACAAACAACAGCGTCAACAAATGTATCATCAATGTATATTAATTATCGAAATGATGCCGACAAGGAATTAAAAATCAACAAATATTTAACAAATAATACTCTTACCAGTGGCTTATACAGTGTGCTTCATCTAGCTACGACACCATTTACACGATCTTTGTATACTGGCGAACCAAACAATTCTCGCCTTAAATTATCACTCAATAACGATTCTGGAGATGAATAAACGAACGTGTAGTCACCGGACTGAAGTTTTGGATCCAATGTGTCCGCTTGAGATAAGCAAATGCACTAACTCCAATGGCATTTATATATCGAACCTGTTCTTGCAAATAGAGCAACCAAAGCGAAGCAGCAAGTTGGTATATTAACGACTTCCCAAAGCCAGTCGGAAGGCTGACAAACACATCTTTCTTGCAGATAAAGTTAAATAAAGCTTCCAACTGTTCTTGTTTCATGGTTTCTACACAAAAACCGCCTTTCGTACACTCGACTGCATGTAAAAATACATCGTAATTCGCCATGTTTACTAAGAAATACGATTTGGGGTTTCCCATTTCAATGAGCCAATTATAAACCGCCGATCATATTTCATCGGTAACTGTACGGCATTATCTTCGATTGGTCGCAGACTCTCTTCTCAACCGCCAAGGGGTAGAGGACAGAGTCTGCTTTCGCAGACTAGTAATTCCTTGCAAAATCAAATAAGTTCTACAAATTTTATGTTCTTGGATGGCTTCTTTACTATTAGTCTGAAGCAGAGTATAAACTGAAATATATTAAGTACTGCACATGTGTGTTTAATGATTTAAGTTGGCAGTTTCCAATTAGTTGTGAAATTCTGGTCACCGACTCACCATACCCAATTTTTGGTCACACTCACATCCAACAAAATGCAATTTAGGGTCACCCTTAGGGGTATAATTATCCAAAAAGTTTTGAGTGCTGCATAGGCAGATAAATTGGTAATAAATTGGTGTGAAAAGGTGATGAACTGCCAATTCTGTGACTAACCTAAGAGCCAATCATAAATTCAAGGTAAAAAGGCCACTCATGCCGGAATAAAGTTCAAACAGTCCGAAAATTGGCAGGGTTTGCCAGTATCTTTAGTCTGTGGTATCCCGCATCAAAAGTCAAAACATGCAAGGTCAATTTGTTTTTGAAAAATAACAATGTATATATTAGTGGAAGTGTTGTAGAAAATAATTAATTTGCATACTGTATATGTCAACAATGTTTTGCAATGCAAACTGAATTTGGAATAACCTCTCAACCAAAACAAATTTACAAATAGATTTAACTCAATCTTTGTGGCACATTCAAACACCTCAAGGAAAAACAGACAGACTGTGCTGTATTATTGATTACAGTATGGAGATAAAGCTAAAATTATGGATCAAGTTTGTAAACTGGAAAGTGCAAACATGTGCACAGGAACATGGTCACGTATTATATTTAGATGATAATAACTAGTTTACAAGCACACCGTAAAAACGTGTTATTGTTGCACAAGCTGAATACAGACTTGATGAGAAGGTAGCAAGCAGACTCCACAGAATATAGATCAACAGTTGATCTACCTTCTCATCAAGTCTGTATTCAGCTTGTGCAATTCACAATAACAGATTTTTACGCTGCACTTGTAAACTATAATAAGAGGCCGAGTATATTGCAATGACAACAAAATACCCTAGGACTTAAAATCAAACCTCATCATCTTCGAACACAAGGCCCGAACCCGACGCAATTACTAGTAAATCATAGTTATAATATTAAATTAATAGTGATAATTACTTTACCTCTGTCATTTCGAGTGTTGGTTGCATTGAAAGAATATTATTCAAATCCAAAGCGAATTGCAAGCGACGTTGACTGTTACCAAAGGATAATTCAGTTGCATGTGGCGAAGTGATTGGAGCTTCAATGCTGTGTCGGATCAACATTTCCTGTATTCTGATTGGTAGAGCCACAGGCGGACCTCTGCGAAGATAGTGCTTGCATTTGTGTTGCTAAATTAAGCACACCGTCATTGTCGCCTGATTGGTCGAGAACTCATTTAGTTGATCCGATTGAAATAAATGGTCAATCATAAAGATAGGAAATATAATTAAATACATATTCACCTGAGCTAGTTAGCTTATTATAAGAAGGTAGCCTTTTAATTGTGGATGTCGCTGAAATATTAATGACTTAGAACATATTTGTTCGATCGACCGCGACGTTTTAAGGTTCGGCGAGTTCACCGTTTTAAAATACATTATATATCACAAAATGTGTACAACTTTTATTTAAATACCTGTAAAAACACCAGTCAATTTTCCCAAAGAATGGGCAACCAACCATTCGCAAACAACCATTCGCAAACAAAACCAATCTCTTTCCCTTTGAATTGATCCAACGTCGAAACATGTGCAGCTGCGTTCGCCATGTTGCAGTTGGTGAATTAAATATATATTTTCCCACAATGCATAGTAAGTGCGAATGTTGGAAGTCCCAACCCTATTAGCAAAAATGGCCCAAGCCTGGGGGATGGGCACAGCTGGAATTGACTGATACATAAATCGCCCAATTACCTGCAGTCACTGATCTGTGTTCTCGGTGTGTATTAACTACTCTTTTTCAAATTTTTGACTAACATTGTGACGATAAGCCACTGTTACATAACATTAGTAATTAGAGCAATGTATTTGCTCTTCCTTATATGACCTTATATGGAATATGTACTATAAGTCCGGATGAAACTTTTATATTTCTATGTCTCACCCAACTAAATAGCTTACAAATGCCCGGTATGATGGCATGATTCGGCTTATTAACCGTAGACTTACATATATTGTTAGATACCATGGGGATGATTAGATTCAATAGTAAAACGTAGTAAGTCTTTCTAACTAGAACTTGGTTGTCGTTCCATTCCTTTACGGAAATGTTCTCTTGATTTATGACAATTTCTTCATTTTGGGCATCTCAAAGTGTTGATGACATGTGCTTTGGAGATGTCTCACATTTTTTCGATGGTTTTGAAACTCCTGTATACATGTCGTAATTGAATTTGCACACATTTATGTCATGATATCGGCACAGTTTGATCGGCACAGTGAATTTGCACATCTCCAAGAACAAATGTTTCAGTGGTACCAGTTGTAGTTGGTGCGTAACTGTTTGACTGGAATTTGCTTTATATTCTGGTAGTACGATAGATAAAGCATTATGATAAAAATACAATTGGTCTGCCTTAAATTTCACATAAACATCTCTTTATGGAAATATATTTCATGAAGTGTTGATGCGTCATACATATATCAATCATACTATACCTCATTTGGTTCCATTGCTGGTATGCTGGTATCACCCCAAAGTTGTTTAGCTTTTTTCAGAGCGACATTCCATGTGTCTTACAAAACCACAAGGTGTATCATTGATAAATACTGTTGGTGGATATCTTAACAACAATGAGGACAAACGTGGACAACTACGTCATATGTGCGCTCCACTATTGAATATAGAGAATAATACATGGGTGAACAGAAATATTTAATATTTTTGAGTGTTAAGTTGGATATCCCACGAGTGACCGATCAAAAGAGAAGAGTGAGATATCCAGTACAACATGAGAAATAAATTCAATATTTCCAAGCATCCATGTCAATCTGTTTATTAATTATAAAATAGAGAAAATTCTGTGTTGACAAAAGAGAAAACATTTAAGAAATAGAAAACAACTTTTTTAAAAATTTACTAAATAGAAAAATCAGTTTTCCAAGTACGAAGAACGAGTGTTTCCTCTGCGTTTTCTAGTTCTCCAAAACTTTCACGAGCGTTTGTATAACTACATGTACGAAAATACTGAAAAAATGTTTTCTATTTCTTTTATAAAATTACATTTTCAACTAATAGGTACACTTATTAATTTCTCCTTAATTAAGCAAAGATCACTCTCAGTAGTTTAATGCAACTGAATAATGCGAGCACGACAAGAAATACTAGAATCAGAATGTCTTAAAAGATGAAAACTTTACATTTTTAATATTTTTAGGGAATAAATAGAGTTAACAATGAACTTTGCATTTAGTATGTGGGTGTGTAGAGTAGTTTTTTGGGGTCTGGGTCTAGTTCCGCATTTTTACCGCGTTAAACGGTTACGTGGTTGGGGCCTATATAAGTAACATCAAAAGGAGGTTCAGAACTGTTCTTGGCTATCTCAGAGACACGAAACAAATGCCAAGGTAGGTTGACTTGGAATAGCCATTCAACAACCTATCCAACAGATATGGCCACACCAAATGTCCCATAGATGCCTTCCGACCAGTGCCAAGGTACCAGTGGTGTCAACGTCCATTGACAACCTAGGACATTCCAGCACATCTACAACAGTGGCAACGTCGGGAATCCCACTTCGGCTAGTGGCCTGCCCACGGACAAATTTTGCAGGTATGTGCGTTTCTCAGGCCCCAGCCTTTTCCCTTTTTTGAAGAATTCATCAATATTCTCTTTGTCTGCTCCACGTCTACGTCGTCAGCCCCTGCTTTCCTACCCCTATTACCTCAACCTCTACAATACATCCATCGCTGGGGCATGCAGTCACCTCGAGTATTGTGCCATTTGTAGTAATCCAGGAGTAGAGTGAAGAAGAACCGGAAAGAAGAACCAAGGAAAGTTAAACGGACATAATACCTTTATTTACAAGAGTATTTTTTGCGCCTACTACCCCACCGAACTCGTGACTTATTGCTATACCAATTGTTCATCATTTGGATAGCAAAACAGTTCTGTGGCTCTACTTGGGCAAACTATAACAAAGCCTTTCGTCGGGATGCAGTGGCGAGAAATATCACTGACTGGTCCCAGATGAACCTGGAGTTGTTAACTATCATTCAGTCATGTCCCGAAGATTTTCTCCAGCCCTGAAGGCCCTACTGAAGCAAGTGGCTCGCCTTCCTCGCAGTTTATCTGCCGTTCGTGGAACAATGGCCGAGTACATTATTCCTCGTCATTATTTACAAAATAAATAAAGTTCAGTTCTTTTTTATTATAGATTTGTACAGTCGTCTTCTGATTTCAAAGGGAATGCCCCGTCCTTTAAAATTGCAACAGCTTTTCTGCTTCCCCACCTTTTACTAGTGCATGACGAGTAAAGTTGGGGCACTGTATTTTAGCAATTAACAGTTTTATCTGTCAACCTATAATAATGGCATCTCAGGTTTTTGTTTTTTATAATGCTGGAAATAGCTTTTTCAATATTGCCCATCACTTATTTTTGCAATTTTGCACTATATAATGACTGCCTTGGATGATTTCGAAGCAGCACTTTCCTTGCAATAGTAACTTCTAGTAATAATTATAATCTTTGACAATATTTAGCTAATGTCAATATTAAGCAATTATTATTTTTATTATATTCACAAATTGTAGGTACATACATAGTACTGAAAGGTAATTCCTCTTACCATCCATGACATCACTGGACCCACCATTGAAGCTCTATATCTCAGAGAGTTGGCTTTGAGAAAATGTATGGTTGGAACCCAACAGCTCCAATGCAGTCAGAGTCATGTGGAATTAGGTATATCATACAATACATGTACCTATAAATAGGAAATTTAGAGAGATTAATACATGTATGAGGACAGCTACTCTATAGAAAATAAACTACAGTACATCTCATAAGAACAGACGTACATTCATGTACTAGATCTTAATTTTATTCCTTTTTCTGATGATTTTGCAGGTGAAAGTTCAGTTGGGATATTACACTCTTCTATAGAAGAGAGAAATGAGGGCAAGTCCCTTACCCTGGACATATTATCAAAGGCACAAGGTGTTCCATCAAGAAAGCATCCAACAATGTTGGCTGGAGGTGACCAGAATAAGACTGGATCATCAGTGTAAGAATACTACATATGGCATACATTATGTTTGGCACCTTAATAGTACAGCACTGTAACACTTCATAGTAATCAAAAATAAAACAAGAAAGTTATAAGGTTCTCAAAATAACTGGATAGAATATTAGTATAAAAAGATAAGTATAAATACTTAATATGTAATTCCACTGACAACGTTTCAGACTATGCATTCAGACCTGAAGAACATGCACATCTCAAATATTGTCAATGGAAATACTACAAAGCGCTTTTACATCTACATGCAAGTATACAAAGGCCACATTAATTTACCTAACTTATATTTTTGCTGTACAGTATTTGTTATCAAATATCACAGGGTGTCGGAGACGGGGCGTATAGTTTTAGGAACTGTCAATCAAGGCAAACAAAAACAAACAGTCGAAGTGTTGTTGACCGTGAGAGTTTTGAGACAAGTCGTGAAACGTGATCGTGAATTATTATTATCCTTTTACCATTATAATTTTGTGATTTATTGTGAACCAAGGCTAGAGGGGAGGCAAGGAAGCAAGCGTTCGCAAGACCTGGCACCTCCGACGGGATTATTATCAAGAAAAAGCGAAAGTGCTCGAACAAGAGCAAGAACCGCAGTCAAACCTGAAACAATATGGAAGTTTCAGTCGCGAAACTCGAAGCGAAGCTTACGCAGTTGCGTATTACGAGAGATAGGACATCGAATGTGATCGATACAGACAACCGCGAGAGAGTGACGAGACACCAGCAAGCCCTCAAGTCTTTAGTGTGCGAGACAGACTGTAGTAGGCGAGAAGTCGAAGCTCTTAAAATAGCGCACAAAGACGTCGATCTCGACGAGACGGTTGTTTGGAATTTAAAAATAGAAGAGGAAATAAGCAAGGCAGATCAAGACCTTGCTCTTATTCAATCGTGGCTCGACAAAGAGAAAAGAGACGATGATAAAAGACACAGAGAAGAAGAATTCGAATTCGAACGACAACTCTTCGAGACGCGTTTGAAGTTCCAGACCGAACTTCACGCGGCAAAAGCTAATCAAGAGGCGCAAAATAGTAAAGAAACAACAGCGTCGGTCGAAGCGTCGAAGGGATCGCAAGCCAAGCTCCCGAAATTGGTCATAACAAAGTTCAACGGGACGTATCAAGATTGGCCGAGATTCTGGCAACAATTCAGAGAGACTATCGATAAAACGAATATCGAAGCTGTTATAAAGTTCGCGTATCTACGAGAATTACTCGACGTTAAAGTTAGAAAGTCAGTGGAAGCGTTGCCATTCACGAGTGAAGGCTACGACAGAGCCAAGAATATTTTGGAAGAGAGATATGGGAAGGAGTCAGAAATAATCAAAGCGTACACCAAACAGATCTTGGATCTACCTTCGATTCCAAATGCGAACGTGAGACGAATACACGAGTTTACCGAAAAGCTAACCTACGCTGTGCAGTCTTTGGAAACGCTTGGAAAATTACAGCAGGTGAATGGTAATGTGGCAATGACCATTGATAAATTACCAAGTATTCGCGGTGACCTCGTAAGGACGGATGATTCGTGGGAAACATGGGATTTCGTAAAGTTAACAGAGGCGCTGAGACTGTGGACACGCCGCAACCCAATCGAGAAAAATATCGTCAACGAGAATCGTGAACGGTCAAACAAGTTCTTCAACGCGCGACGCCAAGATTCCAAGCCAAGAGAGTGTGTCTACTGTGAAGACGCATCGCACAAGTCAAATGATTGCCCAAAAGTGACATCCGCTGCAGCGAGAAGACAAACATTGCAAAAGCGTCGCCTATGTTTCAATTGCACTGGGGCAGCGCATAGAGCAGCCGAATGTCAAAGCAAAGCCAAATGCCAGAAAGTGCGATCGGCGCCATCATACTTCAATATGCGATAAGAACGACAACACCGAGGGAATCAAGGAGGAGAAATTGATGATATCGACGGGCGAGAGTGCAGAAGGCAGTTTTCCAATTGTGAATGTCAAAGTGGATGGCATCGAGTGTCGCGCATTGATTGATTCCGGGGCCGGAAGTTCATACGCGTCGGCGAAATTGATCAACCTTTTACGGAAGAAACCCATCGAAGTGAAACAAGTGAAAGTCGACATGTTGATGAGCTCACAGTTGACACGCCTAGAGACATACGAAACAGTGATTGAATCAGTAAATGGGAAATTCCAGATGGAAGTGAATTTGATCAAAGTAAACAAAGAGAAACTGTTGTCTGTTGACAATCCACGCTACAGCGATGTGATCAAGAAATATGCCCATCTGGAAGGAGTAGAAGTCGATGATCACGATTCCAAAGCCGAGTTGCCTGTTCATGTGGTGTTGAGCGCCAGTAGTTAACAGAACAAGAGTCCAACGCCAACAGGATATAATTGTATAACACTTTAATACACAGTTAACAAGGACGACCGAAATACAAGATGGCCGAACAACAGGTCGAGCCCACACAGAGGCCGCTGACCAACAATAACAACCAATAGTGGCGTGACTACCTTTCTTTCTACTCTCCTGTTCCCAGTAACGATTACGAGGGGAATATATGAAAGCATAACATAACTAAACAGTACTGTTGTTTTTTTTACTCTAACGAATGTTGTCGCACTAGGACGTCAGTTCAATTTAAAGGTTAGTATTATAGTCATCTAGATACGATGGATGGCGACGAATACGAGACGATCTTCTCAAATGTTCATCGTCTTTGGGTGAGTGTTCCTGTTGCATTTCACTCTCAGGAACGGTATATGACTGGGTCACTTCATCTTGCGTGTGGTCTGCAACGGGTTCACATATTGTGCGACTGTCTGTATCAGGCGGTACTGCTATTTCGTCTGGGATGGCCACGGGTTGATAGGGCGCCGACTGGACTGGTATGGTCAACCGATCTTCTTCATCATCGGAAGGGGTGTGGGCGTGGTGACTCCTTGGATTTGTAGCCATCATGGAGGGTACCATGTAACACTCGTTGTGCTTAACTCTGTATGAGGTATTTCGCAACTGGGATCCGCAAAACTTTTTGATGTTACACCAGGATCCCTCAATAGATATGACCATATACCGGTCTCGAGCGCATGATTTGTTGCGATCGGCATGCAGGTATACCAAATCCCCGACTGCTAAGACTGGAGGTTGGACTGTTTTGCCAGAAGGAACCTTGGATTTTTCACTGTGAGGGTGGTTGTCCATGCGATTCTCGTACTGCTTGATAATTAACTCGCGATCGGTAATAGGTAGTTGATTGTTGGAAAATTGGTCTCTTTGTGTCCACATTTCTCTTGCCGATAATCCGCGATTACGGATACGCGAGTTTAAGGTGGCGGTGGCCGCTGCGAGCGTTAGTAAGGAAACGTGGCCTTTCAAGGGGTCTTGCCGAAGGAGCTCGATCTCCAGTTCCTGCACAGCTTTTTCAGCTATGGGATTCTTGTTGGTGTTCTTTATTCTGCCAATCTCTAATGTGATTCGGTGTTGTCGTAGCAGCTCGTCGTCAGTGAGTGACTTGAACCCGGGAGCTGGGTCGGTTCGGATCACGGCAGGAGGTCCGTCCAAAGGGCGTAGCTCTATGCACAATCGAACTAGTGCATCGCGGAGTGTCTGATGACGCTCGTCTTCGATGAGGGTCGTTGTGGTGAATGATGTAACGCACTCCCTTAAGACCAGAATAAGCTGACGGTTGCGTTTGATCACGTCGGCGGCATAAGAGACTCCGATTGCTTCTGGAGGAGAGGTGGTGGACTGCTCTACTACGGTATGGGGTATCTTGCGTAAAGAAGCGCAACGGTGACAACCGACGGAAACATGGTCAATGGCCGTGTCCATATCGAGGGCAAAGAGATAGCGGCGTGTTACCATCTTCAACTGGTGGGAGGTAGGGTGGTTGAGTTGGATATGAAGGGATGTTAAGAGACCGTCTAATACCTGACGAGGGACGACTATGCACTCTCGGGCGGGTGACAGTGGTACATCGCGTTTAACTACGAGGAGTCCATCTTTGGCAATCGTTACTGCATTCAGGTATCTCTTGACGTCTTTAATGTTGGTGGTTTTCTTGGACGGGCGTGTCCCTTGTCTTAGGTGTGCATGAGTTCGGCGTAAGTCGGCACATTCGGATTGGATAGACAACCATGCGGCTCTGCTTGTGAAGGGCAGATGGGCTCTTCCAGATAGGATTTCTTCAGCTGATGTGAGACGAATTACCGACGACTGGATGCTCTTGATGAAATTACATATTTGGCATGCCATATCGTCACAATCTGGGGCGTTGCGGCTGGCGAAATCGGATGGGAGTATAGCTGCGCCTGCAACGTGCTGTACCGAAACTTGGTAGCGACTTACGGTAGACAAGAATGTGGAAACCCGGGGACTTGCAGAAAATTCCCCACGACATAGCTTCTCGTAAGCCTGTACACATGGCTTGCTGTCAGTGAGGATGCATGCCTTTCTGGTGGATTGGATGATGTAAGGGCTGAAGTGCTTCGTCGCTGTGGCGATGGCTAGAGCTTCCACTTCGCAGGGTAACCATTTAGATTGGTGTCCTCGTAACTTCGCGCTGAAGAATCCTGCGAGGTGGAGTTTGTCGGAGCGGGTTACATATAATGTTGCTCCAATTCCAGGCTTTTTGACGGCTCCGTCCGTGACAATCCAGAGTAGGTCGTTAGGCCTGGGCAGAGTGATGGTGCGGTTCATCGACAGGGCGCTCTTTGCTGTGTTGAATGCGTCATGTAGCTCGTCAGTCCAGGTGATAACTTCTTGAGAGGAACGACCTGCGATAGCGTCATCAAGCGGGGCTATTATAGAAGAACAGCCAGGAATTACGCGGGACAGTACCTTGTATGCGCCAATAAATGATTTCATGCCGCATACCGTGTTTGGCGGAGCGCATGATGTTAATGTGGAGATCCGGTGGGGGGTTGCTTGAAGGGTGCCCTGAGACCAAGTCCAGCCTAGGATGGTTGTAGACTTCGGGTTGATCGTTGTCTTGGACGCTGATAGGCGTAGATTGTTCTTGTGGAGGGCCGAAAGGATCATGGTCCAATTCTTTAACAGCTCCTCTGGGGAATTACCTCCGCAGTAAAGGTCATCGGCAAGCTTGGCGACCACGCCTTCCGTAAGGAGGTCACCCAGTACGCGACACATCAGCTCTTCTAGGGCAGTTTCAGAACCTGGCATTCCCATGGCTGAGCGCACGTACACGCGCGTTCCACGGAACGGGGTGGCGACTCCACAATACTTCATCGATTCGCGGGCGAGGGGAATCTGGTAAAATGCGCTAGTGAGGTCTGTCGCGATTATGTGCTTCCATTGACTTATCTGTCTCAGGGTTGAGTCCACGTCCGGCATCAAAGATGGTTGTGGTTTGCTATAACGCCCGACGTCGGCGAAGGCTGTTACAAGGCGAGATCCTCCACTTGCTTTCTTTACAAGAAAGGAGGGGTTGAGGTATTCCACTGAGATTCCGACATCTTCTGGTCGTTTGAAGACACCAACATCTTCGAGCTCGTCAAATTTCTGTTGGAGCTCAACGAGTTTGCTTCTTGCATATTGAGGTAGACGACCTTTACGTTGGGGAGGCTCGACGGGTCCCATGTTGACCATGGCTTGGAAGGGACCAGAGGCGCCATTGTAGCTCTCTATTTGGGGGTTGAAGACGCTGTCGAATTGGTCTAATACACTGCGGAACTTCGCGGAGATGTCGGGAGGTAGAAGGCCTGCAGGGTCGAAATTTACACTGCTGGAGTGATTGCGAGACTGGGATGATGGGTATATCTGCCTGTGGGGTGTGGGTGCTTCGGGTGATTGGTTGTGCTCTTGTGGCGAGTAGACTGGACATACTTGGCAAATGTGCTCGTTGCGTTTCACAACGTGTGGCTGATTTGAGAGATTAGGGATGCGGATTCTTCCGGCGACACTGGAAATGATGCTGGGCGGTGGCCAAAGCTGGGATACTTTAGTATGCCGAGCACTTGGGGCATCCGTTCGTGGTTCGAGTGCGTATTCAGAATCAGTGGGGATGTCGCATGGTAGTTCTACCTCTAGGAATTCTCCTGGCCAGACGGTGGTGGATGTCGGAGGAGCACGTAGTACTACGGCACGACGAACTGCTTTGTCCGCTGGTTGCTGACCAGTGGAACCGTATTGGTATGACGATCCATCTCCGAAGATCACCTGGCGTCGAGCTGGTCTAACGGCTACGTCGTTGAACTCCATAAAAGGAGTACCTGCGAGAATTTCCACGTCGAGGTTTTCGACGACAAGTCCTTCGAAGTGAAGTTGCTGCTTGTCCCGAGTGAATTTTATCCGCGTTTCACCCATTATCTTTAGGGGGAATGTCCATCAGCTTGACGAGCAGATTGTGAGCTCGCTTTCACTTCTGCGCCAAGTCTCTTGACGCATGATAAACGGATCATGTTGCACGTTGCGCCACTGTCGATCGTAATCCGAGTGGTGTGGTGGTGGTAAAAGGTATCAATGTAGGGCGATTGAAGTACCTTAACGAGGCGAGTGGTAAGCTGGTCGGGTTCGGAGTAGGTGTTAGTATCGGTGGGGCTTGTATCGTCGCTTTCGTCGTCACTCTCAAGAATTGCGGCGATTTGTCTTGCTCTGGCCATGTACTTTTGGTCCTTCTCAGGGAGATACTTGCATTCACTGAGAAAGTGTTGGTCTGCACGGCCCGCCTGTTTACACAGGGGGCATGACTTTTCACGTGGGCCGGATCTTCGCGTTTGCTTTGCGGGGGGTCTTTGCGATGTCTTGTTCCAGCTGTTTGATTTATTGAATGGAGATGCTTCGGCACGCATTATTTTTGCATCGTCACTAGAAGCAATTTCATCTAACAATGAGGTCATTGCCTGAGAGATTTCAGGCTTGATGGAGGCCAGCGTGCGTGATCGGAGCTCTGTTCCATAACGTTGTTTCACGAGCTTCGGAAGGGTAGGGTTGATGAGGCGGAGCCAGGTAAGAACGATCACGTTTTCGAGTGTGGGGGACAGTTCTTCGTCTTCTGTTATTGGTTCGTTATGATGGGTGAGACCGCCGTTGCTTTTGAGGAGACTATCGTCTACGAACGCCATGAGTCTTTGGTATAAGTCTTCGGGGCGCTCGTTGGCTTCCAATTTGATCTCGTCGAAGTCAACAAAATGGGCACCAGTGGCCTGGAACCCAAAGTGTAATCGAATGGCGTTCCATATGAACTCAATGGATGTGCTGGACTTGACGATGGAATTTCGGGAAATAATGGGGCAATAATTTGCAATCTGCCCAAGCATAAGTTCCAGCAAATTTGTTTTCTGCGCGGCTGAGCGTCGTCGAGCTTCGGGAATGTCCTCGTCATCGTTGGCAAAACCTCTCAGCGGTTCTGCTTTCGTTTTCTTATTCCACGAGGCCCCTTCCACAAGGAATGGGGCGAAATTTGGGTCAAGTGAGAGAGTATACACTAAGTTTTGTCTCCAATTATCGAAGGAGTTTATTGTCTCGGTTTTGGTCAGGCACCACTGTTTCGGTGCACGGATCGACGATGTCATTGTACTAACCTGGGAGGCTGACTGAGCCGGTTTGCTCAGCTTGGGTTCGATAATCGCGCTGCCACCACGCCAGTAGTTAACAGAACAAGAGTCCAACGCCAACAGGATATAATTGTATAACACTTTAATACACAGTTAACAAGGACGACCGAAATACAAGATGGCCGAACAACAGGTCGAGCCCACACAGAGGCCGCTGACCAACAATAACAACCAATAGTGGCGGAGCAGTGGCGAGTATGCACGCATTAAAACAAGCACCAAACCACGTATCGGTCGCGAAGGGGAGCCCATAGCAGAGCTGACAAGACTGGGATGGTTTGTAATGTCGCCAGGCAAGGAGTTTGACCACCACAAGATGTTACTGACCCAAACTAGTCATACAGAGTATGAGAAGCTATGCCGACTTGACGTGCTAGGTCTGGAAGACACCCCCGAAAATGATCAAGAGAATGTGTATTCAGAATTTAAAGAGCAGTTGGTCCGTGATGAGCAAGGATGGTATGAAACCGGTTTAACCTGGAAGGGGAACCATCCTCAGCTACCAACAAGTAAGAATGGGAGCCTCCGTCGCCTTGACAACCTAGTGTGCAAATTGAAACAAACTGACAGTTACAATGATTATGATCAAGTCATGACAGACCAGCTAAGAGAAGGTATCATCGAACCAGCACCTGGGGAAGCAGTGAATAAGGAATGCTACATACCACACAAGGCGGTGATGAAAGAGAATGGCAGTAGCACAAGACTCCGCGTAGTCTATGATGCCTCGATGAGAGCGCAACCTACGGTGCCATCGCTGAATGAGTGCCTAAACCCAGGGCCATCTCTCCAAACCAAGTTGTGGGACGTCCTCGTTCATCAAAGATCATACCCTGTAGCCGTATGTGGAGACATACAGAAAGCATTCCTACAGGTACGCATAAGGGAATGTGAACGTGACGCTCTCAGATTTCATTGGAAGCACCCAGGTCAAGATGAAGTACAAGTCTACAGATTCACACGTGCCTTGTTTGGACTAACCTGCTCTCCTTTTCTACTTGGAGGAGTTATTGATCAACATTTGAAACTTTGGCAAAGTAGACAACCCGAGATAGTCGCAGAGCTGCAGAAGAACCTGTACGTAGATGACCTGCTAACAGGAGGGAGCACCATAGAAGAAGCTCGAGCGAAGAAGTCAAGCATGGTAAAGATCCTGAATGATGCTGGTTTCAAGTTGCACAAATGGAATTCTAACGCGAGAGAGCTGGAAGAGGATGGAGACAATCCAAAAGTCAACGACGAACAAACATTCGCGAAACAGCAGCTGGGAGTGTCGAGAAGTGAATCAAAAGTGCTTGGTCTACCATGGGACAAATCTGTAGACACGTTGACAATTCCATTCCCTAACGATTCATCCTCAACGACAAAACGTGGAATACTGAGCAAGTTGGCGAAAGTCTATGATCCGCTTGGACTGGTTTCGCCAATTACCTTACTCGGAAAGATGATCAACCGGGACGTTTGTGATGAAAAGACCGCATGGGATGCTCAACTTAGCCACACCCAAGCTCAGCGATGGAAAAGATGGGAAGAGTCTCTACCTGAGGGAGAATCAGTGCCCAGACCGATAGCGACACACCGAGAGCCAATCCAGTCTGTTGTCCTTCACAGCTTTGGTGATGCAAGCAATCATGGAGTGAGTGCTGCCACGTATGCAGTGGTGGAGCAACCTTCGGGGACTACACAAACCTTGGTCGCTGCCAAGTCTCGTTTGGCCAAGAGAGGGCTCACTATTCCAAGACTAGAACTTGTCGGTGCCCACATGGCGGTGAACCTCATTACCAATGTACACCAGGCGTTGGACAGTCCATTAGTTGTAGCCCAACACTGCTGGCTTGACAGCACAGTAGTTCTCTATTGGATCCAGGGAAAAGGGAAGTACAAACAGTTTGTGGCCAACCGTGTCAATAAAATCCAGAAGCATCCCAACATTAGTTGGCATCATGTTCCCACCAAAGAAAACCCCGCTGACCTTGGAAGTCGTGGTTCCAGCCGGCTCGATGACCTTTGGAGACGAGGACCAGAATGGCTAGCAAAACCCGAATGTTGGCCAGCTGACCCAATCATCAAATCTACCACAGAGAGCCAAGCTGAAGAGAAAGTGGAAAGAGGAATCTTCGCCTGTGCCGTCCAAACAACCAAGGAAGTAAATGTATTTGATGTCTTGCTCCATGCTCACATCAACAACGTTTGGAGGACATTGAGGATATGTGCCTGGATGGACCGGTTCCTGAGAAATGCCAAACTTGCAAACCTAGTGACTGGCCCTTTGACAACAACTGAGATTCAGAAACAGCTAACGTGGTGGATCCAAAGAACACAGCAAAACCCAACCAACCCTGACCAGTTCCAGAAAGATTGCATTCAACTCAATGTACAAAAGAACGAAGAGGGAATACTGGAATGTCGAGGTAGAATTGTTGGCCAATACCCAGTGTACCTGCCAGATACAGCACCTTTCACAGAAGGACTCGTATGCCAAGCCCATATCGACACTCTTCACGGGGGAGTAACCTTGACTATGGCAAGGCTGCGTGAAACATATTGGATCCCAAGGCTGAGGAAGTTGGTCAAGCAAGTTAGACGAAGATGCTGTGGATGTAAAAGATTCCAAGCGATCGCTTATACATCACCACCCCCGGGACAGTTGCCAACCACCAGGACCGAAGGGGAGACACCATATCAAGTGGTTGGTGTGGATTTTGCGGGTCCCATCAAACACATGGTTACAGCGAAAACAGAGGGGAAGTCCTACCTAGCTCTATATGCTTGCAGCCTAACCCGAGGGGTTTACTTGGAGCTGTTACACACCCTCGAGACTGAAGAATTCCTGAGATGTCTGAAACGGTTCGTGGCCAGAAGAGGTAGACCGAAGATCATTTATTCAGACAATGGAAGTACTTTCAAAGGAGCTGCTGAATGGATCAAGAAGATTAACAAAGATGAGAGATTTCATGATTATTTGGCCAAGAATGCCATCCAGTGGAGATTCAACTTAAGTCGGGCCCCCTGGTGGGGTGTACAATTTGAAAGATTAGTGGGTATTTTCAAGGCTGCATTCTACAAGACGATTGGAAATGGTACCTTAACCTTCAATGAACTGTCCGAAGTTGTGATAGATGTGGAAACTGCCATCAACAGCCGTCCACTGGATTATGTAGAGGATGACATCCAACTGCCGCTTCTTACTCCAAATTCGTTATTGTTCCTTCAGCCCAACCAGATACCTGAGTTGGAAGCACATCACATCCAAGAGCCAGATCTACGCAGACGCGCTAGACATCTTTCCCGAACCAAGGAAGCAATGTGGTCAAGGTGGAGCAGGGAGTACGTAAGAAGCCTCAGAGAAAGACACCGATTACAAGGGGAAAAGAAAGTCCAAGCTCCTGCCATTGGAGAAATGGTCGTTATCAAGGGAGATGAGAAAAATCGGAACCTCTGGAAACTTGGGAAGATAGTGGAGTTGATCTATGGACGAGATGGGATAGTCAGCGGTGCTAAAGTGCAAACTGGCAAGGGAATCCTTGAAAGGTCAACCCAACACTTGTATCCATTGGAACTGAGTTGTGACACACCTAAGAAGAAAAATCAGCTGAATCCGGAAGCATCAATGTTCCGTCCAAAACGACCAGCAGCCGAGGCAGCCAGAGAGAAGATAAAGGCGATTGCAGACAATGAACAAACTTTTGACTAATAGAACTAAAGTTAGAGAACTATAAGCATGTTAATTATGTTGCGTTATTTAATATGTTATTCCCAGTCTCCTTAAGGTACATGAAACTCTAATGAGTTCCATGAGGGGAGTGTGTCGGAGACGGGGCGTATAGTTTTAGGAACTGTCAATCAAGGCAAACAAAAACAAACAGTCGAAGTGTTGTTGACCGTGAGAGTTTTTGAGACAAGTCGTGAAACGTGATCGTGAATTATTATTATCCTTTTACCATTATAATTTTGTGATTTATTGTGAACCAAGGCTAGAGGGGAGGCAAGGAAGCAAGCGTTCGCAATAAGGGTGCTCCATTACACATACCATAATCCAATCTGCAATTATAACCCACGCAAAGTAATTTTGCTGTACAACCTTCACCCTGGTGAATCCCTTACGAAAATATTCTATATGATTCTATAGAATATCGTATAGAATTTTTGGATTCAATGGAATATTCTATAGAATTATTGTATAATGTATTCCGTTATAATATCCTTGGCTGAAACCTTCATTAAGAAAAATTCATTAAGGTCATACTATTTTTAGTATTGAAGTTCTCTATGTTACTCTTGCTCACTTTCACAAAACGAATACCAATCTTTAATTGAAGTATACAGCAATAGTATAAAACCAAAATAACAATTAAACCAATGTTATACATGTAGGTATGTGGAAAAAGTGTGTATATCTTGCATATAACTTAATTTAATAGTACAGGTATTTCTATGGTTAGTGTGAAAAAGAGAAATATAATTAGAGACTGGCATACAATTACATTGCTACTGTAACCATGCATGAAGACCAATTCTTACTGCATTTGATTTACAACAGGTCAATGATCAGGGATATACTGTCCAAAACCAACCTTGTGGTCATGATTGATGACCCACTCCTAACGGCAAATATGAGTGAGTTTTTGGCTCAACATGGGATCAAAG
>JAYKKM010000406.1:82500-85000 GCA_035772405.1 Chrysogorgia sp. JL179-B06 | reverse complement strand
TTAGGCTAAGGAAATTACGTCCTATGTTAGTGCTGACACTTTTGCTAAATGGTGGGTTGAACCAAATGATATTGCGTTGCCTATTCCTACGTGGTCGTTGCGGTGTATCATGAGTGTAGCTAAGTTAATGATTAAAGTTGCTGTGCCTAAGCGCGTTCTGATATAAGGGTGCAGATTCCTGAAAAGTTTGCTCATCTGACGAAAGGAGTTTAATGCGTTTGTTAATTGATGCAGGTAGTTGCCTTGTTATGCTTGGTGGATGGTTAGAGTGCATATTTATGTATAGCGGATCGTCATTGGGCTTCCTATAGGGCCTATAGTTTCCATTGTTAAGGTCGAAAGTTACATCTAAAAAGTTTACTATACGTAAATTTGATTCGGCGGTGATTTTTAGGTCAAATTGCTCGAAAATTTTGTGGAGATCTTTTCTTGTTTTGTCTGCTAAACGTGCTGATTTACTTTTTATGATAAGCCAAACCGTCATCTCTATATAGGCCGATGCTTTCTTTGCCAAATTTCTTACTTAGGTGGTTTAAAATGAAAAGGCCTACGAGCTCACAAATTTCCGCGCCGTCGAAACTGCCCATGGTAACGTCGAACAAATTCTTGCTATCTTTTTTTATCCATGAAATTCCGCTATTGAAAAGGAGAGATTTTCTAGCGTGTTTTATTATTGAAATGTTGTTTTGAGGTATAGTAGCCAAATTTGAAGCCCAGGACAGAGCTTGGTCCAATAGTTTTTCAGAAATAGATGGATAGAAATCAACAATGTCAAATGAAATGAAACTGTGTCTGTCCTTATCTTTTATATTGCCAAACCACTCAATAACTTGTTTTGTATTTCTCCATTGATTTAAATTCAGTTTTTGTCTCAAATTAGAATTAATTTTCTCCAAAATAGCTTTGCTTAGTTTTCCGGATTCGCTTTTGGCGGGGTTAATTAATCGACATTTTGGGTTGTTTTCGAAATTTTCTTTGTGGTCTTTTAAAGATATAAATGCTTCGCGTTTTTTCATTTTTTCAATTCTGTCGCCGATTCCTAAATTGTTCGAAATGTCTTTTAGTTCTGAGTCAATTTCATCTATAGAGTCCTCGGATCCATGCTTATATGTTTTTGTGATGTTGTCATGTAAGAGATTGTTGTATATGTCGGGCGGGGTTTCATAAATATTCCGAGTTTTGTCTGCAAAAATGAAAATGTTGGGAGACGTATTAATTTTCTTTAAATCGTTAGCCAAAGATTTCTGAAATTGGTTCCTATATGGCTGGAATTGTACATTTTCGATTAGTTTTATAAGTTCGTCTTCGAAGGGTTTCATATCTGGAATCGAAGGAGGTGTTTTGTTGGACGCAAGGCCGAAATGGTTCTTTTGGTTCTCACTATTTTTGTTTTTAAGAAAGAAATTGGCTTTCCATCTCATACGTTTTAATACACTTTCCACTTTTTCAATCAAATTCTTCAAATAAGCGTCCTGTGATGGTATAGGGATATTCTTTAGCGAATAGTCAAATCGAAATTGCCGCATTTTAAGGTTAGATAGGAATGAATAACGTAAACAAGAGTGCACAACCGATATACGGGTGCAAATATACGTGTAGGTTTTGGTCTACGAAATGCAAAGAGTTATTTGAAGAATTTGAGGAATTTGAGGAAACTTATTTGAAGAATTTGATTGAAAAAGTGGAAAGTGTATTAAAACGTATGAGATGGAAAGCCAATTTCTTTCTTAAAAACAAAAATAGTGAGAACCAAAAGAACCATTTCGGCCTTGCGTCCAACAAAACACCTCCTTCGATTCCAGATATGAAACCCTTCGAAGACGAACTTATAAAACTAATCGAAAATGTACAATTCCGGCCATATAGGAACCAATTTCAGAAATCTTTGGCTAACGATTTAAAGAAAATTAATACGTCTCCCAACATTTTCATTTTTGCAGACAAAACTCGGAATATTTATGAAACCCCGCCCGACATATACAACAATCTCTTACATGACAACATCACAAAAACATATAAGCATGGATCCGAGGACTCTATAGATGAAATTGACTCAGAACTAAAAGACACTTCGAACAATTTAGGAATCGGCGACAGAATTGAAAAAATGAGAAAAAGCGCGAAGCATTTATATCTTTAAAAGACCACAAAGAAAATTTCGAAAACAACCCAAAATGTCGATTAATTAACCCCGCCAAAAGCGAATCCGGAAAACTAAGCAAAGCTATTTTGGAGAAAATTAATTCTAATTTGAGACAAAAACTGAATTTAAATCAATGGAGAAATACAAAACAAGTTATTGAGTGGTTTGGCAATATAAAAGATAAGGACAGACACAGTTTCATTTCATTTGACATTGTTGATTTCTATCCATCTATTTCTGAAAAACTATTGGACCAAGCTCTGTCCTGGGCTTCAAATTTGGCTACTATACCTCAAAACAACATTTCAATAATAAAACACGCTAGAAAATCTCTCCTTTTCAATAGCGGAATTTCAT
>JAYKKM010000406.1:0-67500 GCA_035772405.1 Chrysogorgia sp. JL179-B06 | reverse complement strand
CGGTAACAGATCAACGCAGTCGCGTTCCAGATCTGGTCGAATACGTTTTAAAACATAAAGAATGTAGCCTTCGACATTCGAAATAGTTCTGCCAAACATTGTTGCACCATCCAACGTTTCCGTTTATGCGACGACAACTTCGAATCCTAGGTTTGCTAATAATCGTGCAAACGCTTTTTGTCAACAAAAGTAAAGACGGAAAGGTTGAACGAATTAGTAAAGCTCTCCTTTGTAACTGAAGAAGCACAAAAGCCTTCTTCGATCTCGTATCTTTTTTGTAAGTCATACACACATTTATCTGCCTCGAAATGTCTGTGAGAATTCGGTGCCATATCAGGCTCCACGCATCCAAGTAAAAACAATTAAATTCGACGTTTAACTCGGCGTCGTATTTACGTCGCATAACAGACGAAGTTAAATACAATCAAATTCGTCTATAATGCATCGTTTAAAATTATAAAATCAAGATGGCTGATTTACACATTCGTCGAACGCAAAGAGAAATAATTTTCCATGGGATCCAGGCATGATCGAACAATTGATTGATTCGTTACTGGAGTATAGATTACAGATATCATGTGCAGTATAAAGAGTTGCGATTGTTGATGGCCAAGATTTACAACAAAGATGTTACTCTGTTCGCTTGGCCCTGGCCAAGTGTTTGATTAAAGGTTAATATATGGTTGTGGCTGGCAGAATCTACCAACCGGCAAACAGGTGTTTTCTAACTCTTCCCTCTCATCTTGTGGAGCGTCGGTTGTAACAAGCTAGCACTTCTTCCATGCGATGTTCTGATGATCTTGGAATTGTCATCGTGAAAACGGCAAAACATCTGCCTTTCTCCGTTCCCCTCGCTTTGACGTTTCATGAGGTTCTCGTAAAAATTAGTCATCTCCACATGACAAATTAAGGCATGCCCTCCTCTTGTCTTCAGATGCTCGAATAGGCCCTTTGATGCGTAATCGTGCAGCAGAACCTTTGTTGGCAGTGACTGAATTGGATGCTCGACCGCTACCTTGTAGGTTTGTGTCTTCCCAGTCCCAGGTGTGAATATATTGCAGGATTATTGGTGATGTTTACACACTTCCAACAATCTTGGCCCATCAAACAAGAAGTTACTGTTAGTGCCCCAAGAAGCAAGAACTCCGGCTGGGTGTTTATCGCACCGGCCATGGCCTCGATCCGCGACCGTATTACCTCTGGAATTGCATTCCATGGGAATCGAACGCTCTGTGCCTCTCTTATTTAACGCTTGAAATAGGCAGATCTTGTTGAAATATTTTGTTTCTCGTTTTCTGCTGGTACATGTTTGGACAAAAAGCAGAGCAGTGTGCAAGAGCGAGCCTAAAACACACAATGACTTTTACCATTCGGAAATACATTATACCATGGGTGTCATCAAACTGTGGGAACGTATCCAAAAATCTCATCGTCACCACGCCCAAAAACGTTTGCTGCCCCGCCTACAAACGTTATATACAATCTCATGTATCTTGTGGGGTGATTACATGGACCCAGTTAGCCTGTGTACGATATAAATCGAGTTTGAGTAACAGTCGTGGACTCGTGGGTAGGAAAATATGCTAAAAATTTGGTTATAATGTGATGTAATGCAATGTAGTGTAATTACTAATTAGTTTGTTTCATGCATTAACTCTTACCATCATATAAATTGATGTTCGAAATGGTAAAGTCTATAAACCTTAACCAAAACATCATTTTACCAGCTTTATCGTGCACGCTGAGAGCCTTGCAAACATCTATCATCAAAGCCAGAGCCCAAAGACATCAATGGAGCACTTGATTATTAAGTTCGACAAAGTTCGGCCTGGGATGCAAACGTAGAACGTATAATGGGCGAACTTAATTGCTATAGCAGCATGCATTCGTGCAGCATGCATTCGACACGCACATAAGTTTGACGTTTACAACCTCCTTGAGGCGATCGAACTTAATATTGAAATCGTTCAACTTAATCATTTCAAACGACTAACTTAATCATTTCAAACGACTAACTTAATCATTTCAAACGTCGAACTTTCTTTGTAAATGACCTAGTATAAGAGCTAAAAAAGTGGCCAAGCTGGCTATAACACTTCATTTTCTGTGAATGACTGTCACATCACTAATGCTGCAATCTCAGTCAGTTCATACGACACTTCCATCACACGAATCGAGTTCACAGTCCATGCACACATTTTTGTATCTACTGCACAGCAGTAGATATATTGTTGTATCTACTGCGCAGCAGTAAATATATTGCTATCGTGTTGGTAAGTTAAGTGAGTTTGTTAAGTTTGTTAACAATAGAATGCCTTCGGGCCAATCAAACGAAGAGGATCGATACGACAAATTACATCTTAGGCCGAATGATAACCTGCATGCAGACGCTGGGCAATTTCAAAGCTTTAGGGACCAATCGTTTATTACGTCTGAGGGGGGGGGGGGGGGGGGGGGGGGCGGTGGTTTTTGAGGGGGGGTAAAATTTTTGAACATGCCTATTTTAGGGGGGGATTTTTAGTTCCCTAAAAGAAAAGAGGGGGGGTTAAAATTTTGAAATTGTAAACTATATTGAAAGACTAATTGTTGGTAAGAGTCTGAAGAGACAATAATAAATACCGGCCTTTATTTGACTTTTCTCGAACGTTTGATCTATTCTCTTGCCAATTCAAGGAATACTTAGGGAGCATTCATAATTTACCAAGAGGGGGCTTTCGAAAATCACCCAGAGTGCAAGGGGTGTCATCAAAAAAGTTTCAGACATTCTGTCGACTACAATCATCAAGCCACCTCATGTAAAAATATGGTTGTAGCTGGCCATGCATTTATGACCCCATTATTAAAATTAGTCATGCACTGCACTCAAGGTGACATGAAGATACACTGTTGTTTAGTTCATTTCTGGCCATCTTGCAAAAATGAGAGATGAATATATACATTATCTTGCAATGTTTTAAAGACTCTCCGCAGCGCACCACGTGACCAGACCGCCGCATGTCTGATACCGCAGGCACAGATGTTCCTTAAATTATATGCGAAAGGCAAGTGACTCGCAATTACTGCTCGAAATGTTAACCGATGGCGAAAATTCATAGTAGTGAGGCAGTGGAAAATGATATAGTAGATATACATACAGAAGATGGAGAAGAGGTAATTATAAAACTATTTTAAAATGTTATTTGAGAGATATTAGCTTATAGTGTTAAGTAATATAATCGTAACAATCGTTGTTTTGTATTAAATTTATAGGGTCTTGAATCACTTGCAGGTTGCACTTGTAAATCTAAGTACAGCATGCCACTAAAGGAAAGTGCAGGGAAAAGGGTACAATTTAAAATGTGGTTGCAATTGCAAGTGTGGTACAGCGAAAAATCCTTGCACGAATAAGGTTCGTATGTATTCAAAACAGATATTATATAATTTAAGCTGTATAATTGAGTGAAAAACATGTATTCTCATCTTTGTTTTAATATTTTAAAAAGGTGATGTCAGAAATTCCTAACATGACAACTTGCGAACCTGATAGGCAAAACGAACCTTCTGTTGTGGTAATTTACAAATGTGTATGTTTTTTACATGACATGTAACATACATTTTATCTATGCCTATTTTATCTATGTCTTTATCTATGCATGCTTAAGATTTTTTATTGTTTAAATAGGATATTCTAAAGAACTTAGATCATGAGAAGCTTCTTCAGTTTGCTGTGGTTGCATTCACATCAAGAAGGCTACTATCAAATGATTTGATTGCAAATCAGCCAGGAACTGGAGGAAACCGTGATCCAGGAATTGTGACAATGCCAGTGCCATCATTTTGTGTTTGTTGCCACTGCACAGAAATGCCTTCAGACAAAGTCTGCTGTAAAGAGAGAAGACATTGCCGAAGCCAAACTGATTCCTTTGCTAACATTTGCATTGATTCTGACAACATATCAACTGCCATACGGAGTTTAGCAGATACGTATGTATTCACGCCAGTGTATGACAACAAAGCAATGAGGCATGCTGCCTACAGGCAATATGTCATATGGCAGCATGGTCATTTAGGAAAGGGACATCATGTTGTGTTTGGAGAATTAGGAAACATTACCCAATATACTGGATATAAAAATAGGTCATAATTTTATGTTACTGGCTGCATTCAGGTTTTTGTGTCTGGTTACTGCACAAGATAGGCACTAATTCTAGACATATGACTCTCACACTGGGAACAAATACCAGTCTGAACAGCTTTATTATCGTGCTTGCCATGCTGCATGGACACTTAAGTCTGAATGCAGCCTTATGGTGTTCAAATTATTTACATTGTTTATTATAATTAATACCATGACATGATGGAAATTAGTGATTAAATGTCCAAGGGAGGATTTAATTGTGAAAATCCAGATGGCCATAGGATATTCATTCACTAATTTCCTAACATGTCATGATATTAGTTCATAATACCATAATTACTGATGAAATATAATTTTATTGATTGAAATTACTGTATTTTGGAAATGAAAACCATCCTTTGATTTTTGCTTGTGCATCTTTCTTCCAAACTAGGGAAAATTAGTAGTTTCATGCTTACTAAATGAGGTAATTTAGATATAAATTGTACAGTGAGAAAAAAGAATCTGAGGTAATCATGGTATTATATTACAGTATGTGTTATACATATACATACATGTATATACAGTACACATACATATTATATACTGCATATTGCTCTGCTTGAATAAAAGTTATGTTACTTTAAAACCGTGTCTGGTGCTCTTTTACAAGGTCCTTAGTAGATGGACCAGGTAATTTGGCAATATTAGGTCCCACACTTTTAGGGTTGTAAGGGTGAACGAAGGGCTGTGATCCATGTTCCCTGGCTTTCAGCACTAATGAACATAGGTATGGCAGGTAGGAGTAGTTTTTGTTTTCTTGAACTACCACAACTTTCCACCTTTGGCCTCATTTGCTCCAACGCTTGGTAAAAATCAGCTCATTATTTTTGTTTCTTGCTTGGTGTAGGTGGTGGTTGTGGTCAAATACAGCCAACAAACTTTGGGTAATTGTTCATTCATATCTGAAAGTTTTTTTATTATTATAACAATGATTTTTAAATATTTTTGAAATTTTTAATTATGGTATATGAATAGTGCAATTACTTACGAGAATGAACATCTTTTTGGAGCATACATAAGTCTATGACTATGATAGGATTCAAGCTTTCCTGTGTGTCTAGCAAAATAGAAAAGTTTCAATACAATTATGCCTTAGTCAGAACATATTTTTATACTACAATTACAGTATATGAAGTTCACTGTTCAATAAAAATTAATGTTTTATTTACTTGAATTTTACATAATAGGGCAAACTCTTTAAAAACCCCTTGTCCAGGACAATCTCTCGTAGAGCTTACTTTGGTGCAGAATCTTGTTGGAGCCACTCCTTGCTTGTAAGATCTTCTAGAGGACCATGTGAGCATTCCCCATTATACCACTTGTGCTCGCCCATATGTGAGCAGCATTCCCCATTATACCCACTTGTGCTCGTTTGCACAATGCTTAAGCACATTAATCCACATATTATATATAACAAGCAAGAGTTGTACTTACTAACATGTGTTCAGTGGCATGTGAGGTTGTGCAAGACAAGCACAACTAGTACTGCTAGTGCTTGCATATTCATATTTGAAAGAAAAGAATCTAGACTATCTACAGCATATTTTGAAATTCAGAAAAATCAAAAATGCCTTTATACTGTAATTTGTGTGAACTAATTGTTCACAAATAATACTTTGAATTTTGAAATGATCAATTTCATCATGCAGTAGGAAATGTTTATAATCTGTCAACAAAGAACTACTAAAACAAACCTGGTCAAAGTCATCATTACTTGTTAAATCAATGTCTACAAAATTATAGGCAGGACTTTGTGTAAGAGAATGACTTTGTGCAAGAGAATGACTTTCAGTTGGTGGCATGTGTTCAGCAGTATTATTTGTTCGTTGCAACTGTGAAGAAAAAGTATATCTTGAGATCTTGTAAAGTTCCCAATGTTGGAACAGCTTTTCTTGAAGATTCCTGTACTTTTTCCTTTGGATTCTCTTTAGTTTCCGTTCTGACACCAGCCTGATGTCGATGGCGGTCACTTGGGCCTCCCTATCATCTCAATAAGGAGATACAAGGATAAGTTAGCTTGACTTCCAGCACGTCTGTTTAAGGCGTTGTGCCAACCCTCAATAATTATCATTGTTTGTACGGATGGCTTGTAGATCTGGCTCTCAATCCATTGATGCTTGATGTACTCTACAAGGTTGCACAAGGTTGGATCTGGAACCTGTTGACTTAATGTAATAAACATTGGTTGGATTTCGTTTTGAGGAAGGAATGGAATTGCCATTAACTTCCTTAAATAATTGTATGTGCCATCATCATTGCTATACGCAGTTTGAAGGCCGAGTCCTTGGATCTACAATGTAAAGGGATTCTAAATTAAGATTTTGCTTATGTACTTCATTCATGTACTTTATTTATGCATTAACCAGTTATAACTTACCTTCCGCCAAAGAGCCTGGGTCCAATGGAAGAGACATCCCTGAAGCTTTATCTCTGGTAGTAGTACTTCAGGGCCTTCCACAATGCACTTTCAAAGTCTAGTGTTGCTTTCTTGATGTCTGGTTTCATCGGCAGCAGATCAATGATTTTTTTCAATACCTATTGTGATTTAATTGAACAAGATATACAACAGTTAATTGTATAACAATTCAAAAAGTCAAGATTTAAGTATAATTATCAAATGCAAAGGCGAAAAAGATTGATTTGGATAATTACTTTCTTGTAGTCCTTCTCCTTTCGTCCTGACATCAAAACATAAACAAGTGGTACTTGCTATAATATTTCGGAGTTGACATTTAACATGCATTGCATTATAAATCTGTGACTCATTGGAGAAAACGTACCAAACATGGTTATAGAAAGGTTTATGACTCATCGTTCGGGTGTTCATTCGTAATATATATTCGTAATATCGTTTGCTTTTGTAATTTTCTCGCTAGTGAAAGCAATTGTATTGACAAAACATACATCGCCCGTTAGGAATTCATAATTGACGCATTTCATACGATTTAGCATTGCTGATTGGAAATGTCTTTTCATGAAGGCTTGCATACAAGTATAAATGATTGATAAAGATGGAACCTGTGTGCCATTATACACATTCATATCAATCATATATTTCTAGAACTTTGTTGGTAATACCACTGGGATTTACATATATGGGGTATTTACATATATAGGGTTTTATAAAGTGTGTGACCCGCAAAGTGTGTGACCCGTTTTATAAAGTGTGTGACTCCTTCTTTCACTAGTAAACAAGCGATGATTCGTATAGAACTTCCTCAATATCAATATCACAAGATATTATTTTCTTTTTGCGCTACTGCGGTAATTTTCTACAAATATTGGTAGCTTAATGATGCCACGTGATGTTGGCGAATCGACCCGGAACGTTGCGAACTGACATAAGAACGTTGGCGAACTGACAGTTGGCGAAACGACTCGTTGGCCAAACGACCGGTTACCGCAGAGTCAATAGGAACTGCAAACACATCATCAAGTAGTAAATCATCTTCATCCTCACCGTCACTATCTTCTAATTTCATTATATTCCTGACATAGATGCTACCTTGACCAGCAAGTTTTAAAAGAACACTTGTGTTTATTTCAACACCTGCAGCTAGCTTAGGTTTCACCAAGGCACCATAACAAGCCTTAAATACCAATAGAGAAATATATTGAATTCAGTTGCTATGTAAATATGTACCATTTCAATCAATTTTACTCATTCCTGATTGGCTAATACATTGATCAGTATTAAACTTAAATTTCTTTACTAGGGGTATTTCAAATACCCCTAGTAAAAATCACATACAGGACATTGGGTTTTAATATTTACAAACATCAGTTTTCCCGCTTCGTAATAACATTTCGTAAACTATGAATTCTGAATTTTTTAGTTTAGGAACGCGTAAAATTGATTGAAAAAGTATTAAAAGGAAATAACACTTGTTCTCGAAGAATTGATGAAAAATCGCACTTGTGTTTGGCGAAATATTCATAATACCATTCTAATTAATTGATTATAATTTATTCAAACTGATAACTGATTGAAGTACGATATTAAAAAAATAAACAAAATGTTGTATCTTGCTATTGTTCATGTAGTTTTCATGAAGAAAATCACATGTACTGATAAATGCACAGTTTTTGAAACAATTAGATTTGTCACATGACCCATGCAAAGCCTCTATTCTCTCCCTGCTTCTTGGGGGTTGTAAAATATTAAACAATTTCAGAGCAAGTAATGCACTTGTCATTGGAAACCCCACTCCGCTACCCCAGGGAAACATGGGCATTAGTTTTTCAAGGAAAATAGGAGAATATTGCCCCACCCCCTGAGGGTCATTTGCCTGTCTAATCCCCCACCCATCAGGAACTACATATAAATGATTATAATAGATTACAGAGAATTAATTCTTTCTTCATGCATGTACTAGCCTGTGTGCAGTCTCCGTGGGGGGTTGGTGTGGGGGTTTACGATGACAAGTGCATAATATTATATAGTATAGTAAACTTTTATTGTATATTTTTAATTTCTTAAGGCAATACTTTTGCCTTTGGATTTTACCATGGTAAAAATATTGTCACACATTAAACAGTCAAACATACCCACCTTTACAAATTCGAAAACTGTTCCAGATGGTAACACCTTCAGAATCTCTTCACGCAACTTCAACGGCGACCATGTTTTGTCAAAGGGGAACTCGTGAATAACAAATTCATTTTCTTCTAATTCCAATCGCTTCTTGTGCGTTGGAACATCCGTCTCTTTTGAGTCTGGAACAAAGACAAGGTCTTTGTAGACGATATCGTTGCGTAGTTTTCCTCTTCCTCCTTTTTTCTTCTTGTTGCCTCTTTCTTCTTGTAGCTTCTTTCCTCGTTTTCTGGAACTGTTCACTGTTGGGAAACGATTGGCTAACTCATTTTCTAAGGACGTAGAGCTACTACTCGGACCGAATACATTTGAGAGTCTATTAGGAAGCGTAGACGTTAAGCCTCTTCTTGAATTGTTGTTATCTTCGATACGATTAACAATATTACCCTCTGATGGACTCACGTTGCTCAAAACCTGAAGCGCTTCCGCTGCAGTACGGCAGGCACTAGACAACTGTTCTCTGGACAATGACATATTTCTATTACATATTTTTAACAGAACTTTAAAGTTCAAATCCAATATGAATGCAGCCAAAATCGAGGCCAAAATGCCAATTTATGGCGGGCGGGCAAATACCTTCAGCCTGCGGTTCCCAATATTGTCAGCGGATTTATGAGAACATATTGAATTTTAATTAGGACATATATTTGGATTTGAATTAGAACATATATTTGAATTTGAATTAGAACATATATTTGAATTTTAATTAGAACTTTTATTTGAATTTGAATTAGAACATACATTTAAAAAAGAAAGCCTACTAGAGTAGGGCTGTGTAAACTAGGCAAATATTCGTAGTTTAGTAAAACACTCAGACATTGTGATAACTTCTAGGACAGTTTAACAGAACATCCAGGCACGGATCCAGCTCAAAATCTGACTATCGTCGCTCAATGCAGGGGCACATGATGTGACGTCATATGACGTGACGTCATATGCCGCGACGTAATATGACGATATGACGACGGTCATATTTCAAATCAAACAAACGAACGGGATATACCCGCTGCTCCTGTATGTGTTCCGAGGCAGCAGTTCACTTCTGATAAGAACTCCTAGTATTAGTTTTGTATATATATATCTTTAATACAGGAAATATATGGAATGAAATTTCTACGAAGACTAATTCAGGGTGATGGGATTATTTGCATAAAATATCTAATAATGCGCGTGCGCCAGGCTTAAGCTAGTTATATGCATTACAAATATTATTTAATCATAGTCAAGACTTATACGACCGATCGAATCGCATTTTAACTGCGAACCAGATAATTTAGGCTTTCGCCGGTGTCTCTCGTCTCGTCTGTGTGAGCGCAAACTGTTGTATTTCCATGGACCGGTATATTATTTTTAACCATTTCATATTACGTCAAGACATCTAAACTTGGTCTGGTCTAACTCTTATGAACAAGAGTTGATCACAGTACTGTGAACGTTTGGTCATGAAATTTTAATCTAGTAATTGCTCGTACAAATTAAAATTAACATAACAAGCGTATTTATCTAACCTTGTTGAAATGCCATTCTCTGACCGATTTTTCTGGCTACTGGGAACCGCAGATATCCTCTGTGGCGAAATCGCGCAGTTTCTCTCTTGGTTGCCGACAACATTGTATGGCAACTAGTGGAAAGCAGCTCCCAAACCCTCGATGTTTTCAATTAGCACCGGAGTTTTCAACCTTTGAAATATCACAAACAAGTGGTTCAAGATGAATGTCAAACAGCGAGAAACCCATTTCAAAAAATTTCTTTACAAAAAATATCAAAAGTGGCAGATGACGAAAATGCCTCCGATGCAATTGTGTGTCCTGGCCAACAACCTTCCCAAAAGATCCAACTCTATCGACATTGAAAATGACGTTGTGAGATCAGTAGCAACTGCTGTTTTGAAGTCCATATCTCAAAGGCAGAGAAACTGTTGAATAGCAAAGGCTCGGTTGTCAGAAGGTCCTGTTGCATTTGTCATAGAAAACGAAACCTCCAAAAGGCCGCACGTCTTACTATCGAAAAATGGAAAAGCTACCTGTGAAGCTTGTCCAGGGTGGAAACCATCCAAGATATGCGCACATGCGGTGGTTGCAGCAGAGAAACCTGGTACCATATCCGAGTACATGGCTGTGAGAGAAAGGTCCTACCTGCATGAATGGCACAAGTCTCGTCACGTTTGATAGCAACAATGGGGCTGGCAAAAAGGGTGGAAAGGGTGGTTAGAACAGCTAATGAACTACCAGCAACAATGGCGATTGATCGGCGATTCATATCAGCGATGCTGTCATATTCAGGGCTGATATGACTGATATTCTGACTGATATGACTGATATTCAGGGCTGATATCACGGTTGATGCTGATCTGCAGTTGTGTATATATGTATAGGGTATATTGGTTGAGGCTAATCTACAGTTGTGTATAATTATAATGTTTTGGTTGTGGCAAATTCACAGTTGTGTTGAGTGAAGTGTATTGGTTGAGGCCAATTTACATCTATGTATGAAAGTACAATGCGTTGGTTGAGGCCAATTTACATTTGCGTATGAATAAAGTGCATTGGTTGAGGCCAATTTACAACTGTGTTTGGAAGTATAATGCCTTGGGTGAGGCCAATTTACAGTTGCGTATGAATAACGTGTATTGGTTGAGGCCAATTTACAACTGTGTTACAAGTATAATGTACCGATTGAAGCATACGTATTGGTTTGGGAGGCTAATCTACAATTGTGTATTCATAACGTGTGTTGGTCGCGGCCCATTTACAACGGTCGTGTGTTATTAAACGTGATGTATTGGTTGAGGCCAACTTACAGGTGGAATTCACTATAGTAATCTATTCCAACTGCTCCATGCTTCCATAGGCTTACAGAATTTGTTAGTATGGGAAAAGAGAGTCCTGCCGCCAGGAGTGCGCCCTTCGCTCTAATTGGACCCGGTAACCCTTATACCCCCTGACGTTATAATCCCGTAACTCAAACTCCTCATCCCCAACTTTTCATTTCCCCCAAAACTTATACATTTTCGCCTATTCTACAAAGAAGGGTGTAAAGCCCACCAAATGGTTATAGTCACGAAATTGTCGCCTTAAAACTTCTGCGGGAATGCTGCCCGCCTGAGGTAGTACACTAATGTCAAGTTTTTCCGACGTGTCTGCAGCAGCGAGAACTGAATCCACTTGTGTATCACTATACACAAGTGGATTCAGTTCTCGCTGCCACAGGGTTACCGGGTCCAATTAGAGCCAAGGGCGCACTCCTGGTGGCAGGACTCTTTTCCCATACTAACAAATTCTGTAAGCCTATGGAAGCATGGAGCAGTTGGAATAGATTACTATTTCAAAGTGCAGTCATGCGTAACATTGGGTATTTATTATATTTATTTATTATTATTATTATATTTATATATTTCTACCATAGTGGTAGAGCACCATCCCATATGTTTGGCAATGTCGTCTTTGGATGCGTCCAGCAAAGTGAGGAGGATTGCGGCTCCACCTCTAAAACCATGGATAGTCTCATGCTCATAAATGTTTAGCACCTTCAAGTAAGCAACTAGCCTGCTCTGAGCAGCTGACGCCAAAAAAGGGGAACTGGACACCGCATGATGATTCACGGTAGTTCTGAAGAGAAACGCCTGACCTAATACATCCCCATTGACTTGCATAGTTCACCGTAGAAGCGTAAGTTTCGGATTGATTTCCCTACTCTTTGATGGACGAGGAGGCTTTGCCCATCCGGATGTAAAAGGATATCGACGGTTCGAAGTCTGCCCAGGTCTGATGCACGTTGTCCAGTGAAAAATTCGAGGGTGAAAAACGCTTAGTCTCATGAATAAATGTACTTATTGATCGCCGTCGTGGTCGGGTCAGAAAGAAGCTCCCGTAGGTGGTGAATAATTTTTTGGAACTTATCCCAGAAAACCGGTGTAGCTTGCGAAGGGGAGATCCACGCCGCCATTTGTTCCACCTGAACCGACTTCAGGTATTGTGTCACTGAAATGTGACTCGCTGGATTTCCAAATCCAGAACGAACGTCCCAGTCCCCTGATCGATCCAACCAGTTGAATATGGAACGGAGTTTGCCGATCGTCGAGTCCACTGTGCCCACAGCTAAACAGGCAGGACAGGCGCATACACCCCTAGGTTTGGATCCAAAGAATTGACATTCATTCGAGTGGACCTTCGTCCGTCCTTTTTGATCTTTCCATACTAGGAAACGGACAACGTCTTTAGGGCCACAATAAATCAACGTTTTCGGAGGGTTCAGGTTAGCTAGGAATTTCTGGAATTCGCCTTCTAACTGTGATTTTTGCCGACCATATTGTGACGAAACCCGGGCGACGTGTAATTCGTCAATACGCTTGTCGATTGTCGGGATATCTATTTTAATCTTTTTAGCTGGGCATTCGCTGTCGTCACGGGCAGTGGTTTGCGTTACGCCACAATGTTGACAAAATGCAGCACAATTGTCATTCGGGTAACGGCATTCCTGACAGGACTTTGCCGGTCTCCATACTAGAGGCACGCCCTAGAATAGGGCCAAATTAATTTGAAATGGCACCTGATATTCGGAAGGCCCAAAGGTCCCAACTAAGAGCTCTAGATGCGAAAGTACCGAACGTGTGGGGAAAAGGAGTACATGCTGCTGACCGCATGAACCTAACTTGACCTTGTCCGAAGCGTGTCCGTTAATCAATGGCCACCAAAAACGTCGCGGGAAAATATCGGGCACGACAATTGTGAATTGACAGCCTGACGGAGTCAAGAAACGTAGAACTGGACCAACTAAAACTAATGGTGGAAATACATAACCAATATCCGTTTCCTGGAGTGTCTGCTTGAATAAGTTAACTGCCACCGAGTTGGGTGTTGACCACGGGGTGTAGTGTCAGACCGGCTCGTTGCCTTGACTATACTGAGTATTCGAGTCAAGGGACATCAGGTCAATCGTGTGAGGTCCCCACCGACATTCAAGCGCGTTCCACGATCGAGTGGCGAGCATACAATCGGAATCGGATAGGACTCGAGACAAATTCTCGTCAGATGGCACATAACATAAAGTGAGAGTAATATTGGAACGCAGTGCCAGTTCGAAAATCAGCTTAATAGTTTGCGTTAACTCCGGGCTCTTACTGCCTTGATTCTTCCATGCGTGGACAAGGGTTAAGCTGTCTGTGTGCGCATCTACGCGACAGTTGGAAAGGAATGTGGTGGCTGATGAGAAAGTATTTAAGAGTGCCAGAGCCTCCTTAATCACAATAGGTTGGGATAGATGTGCAGGGCTCCAGTAATCGCGAAGTCGAATAGGTTCACTGTCGAGGGGGAATATAACTCCGCCCCAGCACGAGTTGGAAGCATCCGCATAGAACTTGATCAACCGATGTCTCTCGTCAAACCACGGCAGGTGCCCTTGCCAAGTATCGAGAAATCGCCAGTACGCAATTTCCTTACGCAAGTCACCTGTGATCTTAATGTGCTTTGGCTTGCCACTATGGGACGAAATGGCTCGAAAAAACGTGCGTGTGTACAGACGCGCGGCCGGAACAGCGATGGAAAAGGATGTCGTTTTCCCCACAAAACGCTGTAGCACCTGCAGGTCTACTTCCTTCTGGGAGAGAATAGCTTCTCGTAACACCCGGAATTTCTCTTTTTTGTCATCAGGCAATATAAAGGCCCTAAGTATGGAGTTAGATAAGTAACCCAAAAAACGAACGACCTGGGAGGGATTTAGCGATGATTTTGACAAAGCCAAGGTGTAACCGAGGGTTGTAAGTACCGATGTAACAATATAAATAGCAGCTTCTGCTTTTTGAAAGGCGGACCAACTGCAGTCTGAGGAAGTAACCAATTGACCATTGTGTCTGTCGTCAATGTACTGACTGCGTGGAACATTTAAGGAGCGGATATAACTAGTCACCACTAACCCTGTAGAGTGGTACACATATGCGCTAGCTTTCCAACCAAAAGGTATAGAGGCGTAGACAAAATAGCAGCCATTCCATCGCAAACCAAACATGGTTCTGCTAGATTCGGTCATTGATGAATGGTCGTACCCACTTTTATCATCACAGACAGTTTGGAAATGTCCTGGACCAACGTAACGCGGGAGATTCGACAGATAATCTAGGGAAAAGGGAAGGTCGCGTATCCACAGATTGAGACACCTCTGATCATGACACATCCGAGGCTTAATTGGTTCTACTGTTATAGGCATGACTAAATGCGGTGGTTGAACCTCCCCCACAAAATCATAACGATCCTGTGCGTACTCTCTCACGAATAGTGGAATCAATAAAGTCTTGAAATTCACACATAAAAGATTATTGGGGAATTCCCGGGATGGAGGAGATGGTCCGTCATAAGATTGCCCGGCAAATGTTTCTTGATAAGGTGTCATAAATGACCATACATCTACTCTCTTATAAACGACAATATTTCGTCTGCTTTCCCGCTTGGGGTAATTTTTTCCCATTCCTCATAATGACGATGAAACTCCCCTGGCGCAAATGAAAATGGGTCGCGAAATATTATCTCCTTGGGAGTTGCCCGAACTTTCCCACTTGCAACCATATGCGATGAAGGTCTGGGGCCGACAAAACTGGTGGGCAAACCTTTCCAATCACACCATTGGACACTCGGTCTAGGATGATGCTGACTATAAAATTCGTGTACATCTTGAGTTTGGCGCCGGAGATAGTCTAACAAAGAAAGGACCGAGCTTGAAATTACGAAATACGGTAGCCCACCACTTTGTCGACCCCAGGCAACCCCTAAGGGCATAAAAGGCATTAGATGCCCGCACCTAGGTCCAACAAAAAAGGCGTCTAACATTGACTATGAACATTTTATATATAGGAAATAATTAGACAACAGATGTGCGCTGTAAAATTATTTTATTTCATCATTTGGTTTTATTTATTTATTTATTATTTTTTTCAATTTTTTTATATCACGATAGCTAGTTATGCGTTATTTGCGTTCCTTGCGGGGCGGTGTCTCTGAAAATGTCCGGGGCGGCCACACGCAAAGCACGCACCCCTTCCAGTCTCGGCCCGCTGACGGGCGGCGATATGGATGGTTGAGCGCCGACCCAGTCCCTTTGACCATTTTGGCGATCGTAGACGCAACGGCCGTCTCCTCTTTCGTGCCTAACAACCTGATGAGGACATCACCAAACTCGGATTTGAACATTAATGGCCGTGTTTGGCGCAAGATGGCTTCATACTCGGCTGTCTTCTTACTTGACACACCTGGCCTCGTCTGCCAAACTTTGAAGTGCCGACACCATCATAGAAGGATCTCGGAATCTGGTCGGTGCTGAGGCAAGTTGACGTACGAGGTGTAAAGCTGCGGCTACTCCTCTTGAGCTCTGTTGGCCGCCTTTAAGGGCATCTAGCTCCTCTCTCAAAGCTTTTATTTGGTCTTGAAGCTGGGAGGTGGTAGAGACGAAAAATCAATAAAAGCAAACGCTGCCACGGCACTGGTAATAGCATACAGATTACTGGTTAATGACCCGTGGCCGATATAAATACTCGAGTTGCAGAAGAATATACCTATGATGGCTATAATATTCTCCCGTACATACTTATACTGTTGTAACAATGCAAATAGCATGGTCATTGGTCATATGACTCGAGTAGCTAGTCTCAACATATTTGTCCACAAAATGTATGAGTTATTTAAACTCCAGTCAAGGTCTTTGACTTTGAATATCAATTACGTGAAAGGAGAGTGCGAACAAATGTGCCTCTCGAGGCTTTAGTACTTAATTGCCACATACAATTAAGATATAGACTATATTATGCAGATACGTTAAATATAGACGTTCGTCTGCCTTGATCTACACAACACTCAATAAGTATATATAATCAATTCATCAGTACATCAGTCCTCCTTACATGTCAACGACCGATAACTATGACTTTATTTTTGGGCCCGATCAAACGGTGAAACAAAATTTCCATAATTGTCATTATTCGTTTCTTTACAGACAGAGTTAGACTAAGTATAAACTTTTTCAACCGTACTAATATTCATAGCCAGTGTTGTACTATAGAATTGTTACTCTTAGCCGACAAGAGCCTCTACCGAATTCTACCCAGCGATGAAACTCTACACGCTCGGGTGTACGTTGGCCTTTAGCAACGCAAATGCAGTGTACCATAATATATTCTGACCTTCTACGTTGACGGTTTGATCTCACTTGGCCCAACGGTTCAATCTCCATAGTCATAGTCATAGACCCTGCGTATACGATATAGTAATACTTGTTCGTTGGCCTTTACCCACGCAACTACGAGTCCGCAAACTATAAAGCCCACGTATGCAATGTTATATAACTTATGAGGTATAACGTTTGTTTGTTTTATTTATTGATAAACTCGTGACTTTTCTTCTTTGCCGCTACCAAGCGAGGAACTTAATCTTCACATATTTATCCGTTGCCGTTGGCCTCTACCAACGCGAGAACTCAATCTCCGTATATTTATTCGCTGCCGTTGGCCTCTACCAACGCAAGTGTCCCTCAGTCAAGTTGTATAAACTGTGACTTTAGTTATTGGGCCCTACCAAACGATGGAACTCAATCTCCGTATATTATCCGCTGCCGTTGGCCTCTATCAACGCAAGCGTCACTTGGTCAAACTTTTAAAACCTTTTGACTATTGCACTTGGCCCCACCAAGCGATGGAACGCAATTCCCGCCTAGTCCACATATTTATTCGCTGTCATTGGCCTCTACCAATAGGAGTGACCCGTACTCGGTTAAACGTTATAAACTTGTGACTCCTACCAAGCACAGGCGACACTAAGTACTGAAAACCAATCTGCGGACAGTTTTATATTGAACTATTCGACCAGCAAACTGCAAATGTGCTCGTTCGCGTGACCAACGTAACGGCTATCACAAGAAACTCCCTTAGAAACACTGAATCAGTACTGCAGTTGATCACTTGTAGAAACTGGTAAAGAAAGCTTAACAGCCACTCTAAGCCATTATCACTGACGTGACAAACCAATTGCCACTATGTCAGAAAAAAACACAACCACTGGATAATGGAAGACACTTTTTGTACTTTTGATGAAGATTCCTCAGGTAGAGGTAGAGGTTTTCCTTCGAGATCCTTCATCATATCCTCAAGCAAGACCCCATTCCAGTGACTTGGTTTGTCAATGATTCCCTGAATTTGATCTTCTCTTTCAGCTTCACCTTCACTTTCATTATCGGTCTCTCTCTCTCATCTTCGCTATCATCACTTTCCATACATACTGTTTCTGTCTGCTATACCGTAAGAGATATAAAACGATGAGAATGTCATGACCTAAAATCTTACAAATACACAGTTATTAACCTATCTAATATAATTTTGTAACAGTTAACAACTGTCATTTGATTTACAAGGAGCACCACTCTCCAAAGAACAATATTTAAAACACATTGATTATAAAGTATAAACATTAAAGGGATATGGCAATACAAATTATTTTTGCCTTTCTGATAAACAAACGGTCATACGAGGGTAATCCAAGTGAAAAAACTACTCTGCTGCAAAACGTCATCACTAATTTCCACAAATAAAAATCTTGTTATCCACCATCTTGTTTTAATACCTTACCTAATTAACATGACGTCACAAGGAGGGTAAACATGATACCTGGCGACATACATTAGAAAGTTGGTATACCAACTTTGAACATAAACCAATCAACAGATCACAACAATTACTGACACCATACAAACACTATAGACCTACCAACAAACAATATACCAACATCCAAACAAAATCAAGTTTTAGACTACAGTGCATGAAATTCTGGCTGACTAAAGTTTTAACTTTACCCTGCTGGTAATTATCCAAGATGGCGAATCATGGTGGAAAACAGGCATGTCTTTTGTCGAAATTAGTGATGTTGTTTTGTACAAGAGTCGTTTTGTTTACTTGGATTATCCTGTGAAGGCAATTTGCTAATCAGAAAGGCTAATCATAATTTTTATTGCCATATCCCTTTAAGTTCAGATAATATATTGTGGGTGTGTCCACTTATTGTTATTGGCAGTAGGCCTAAACAGGGCTGCCGAGATATTATTTCGAAAAATATCCTTAATATCGTTTTGGCAGCCCTGATGACGTCATAATGTCCAGTGGGCATTTTTGAGCAAAATCTACACGTTTTTTTCGTAGTATATCCCATTATTTTTAAGAAAATATTCTTGATGCATGTAGTATTTTTATGGCACCATAAATAAAAGACAAAAGAGGGACCTTGGCGATAAATAATTGAATCACAGAAGAACACGTTTAATCAGTGGCACAATGGAGAGACTGGGGATACTTGCAAAATTTGCGTTCGGGGCCCACCGCCCCCATACATACACAGTATGATATATTCAAGAAGTGATGTGGAGCTTTCTGGGCCCCTTAATAAATGGCCTGTTGTCAGTTTTGAGGTCGGGGGCCCTTGTGCAGCTACTTCTCCACAGTGGTTGAGGACCCTTACTCCCGGCCCAGTTGCCGTTGATTGCGATACTGTCTTTAATCTTCATGTCCAAAACAAAAAAATAAAATTTTTTAAGGGGCCCCTATGAAATTGGGGGCCCTGGGCAACTTCCCCCCCCCCTCGGCGGGCCTAAACAAGTAAAACAACAAAGGAATTAGGGGCAAAAAGCATCTAACTTTATCGTATTGAAGCAAGAGACACAACGTACTCTTCAGTGCTGGTATGTTCAATATTTTTTTGTATACAGTGGCGCTCAAAAGTTTTGTAACACCTGCGTGGAGTTTTTCCATCCACACTACACGCATTATACAAGTGTGTGTAGTGCATACTACGTGTTGTAATTTAATTCATATTAACGTCACTTGTATCTCAGGGTCTGGTCATGGCAACATTAAATTCGATTTTTGAGGTCTTTCAAAAACTCACAAGAGTTTCTTTTTTCCAAATTGCATGAGAAATCAGCTATTACTTATTAATAGTTTACAGGAAAATGTTCAAGACTGTGATAACAGATGTTTGGGATTAACTGCATTTGAATCAGCCAATCACAGTCGAGAAACAATTTTCTTATTATTAAATATGTAATCACAATGCAAAAATCTGTTATCACAGTCTCAAACATTTTCGTGTACAGTATATTATTAATAAGTAATAATTAATATTAGAGAGGATTTAATATTGTCAAATACATATATGGAAAAAGTAACTGCCCCAACCGGTAATGAAACCCTGGTCTCTAACATTTGTGCTATTGCGACAGGGTCGGAACAGTCAGTGATTTCTCCATATACATATTAAATTCGCCGCTTTCACTTGACACCAACAGGCAGACATCGCATCTAACCACAACGTGGAGCAAGGCCTCTCGAGCTCACACTTTCCAAAGTAGCGAAGCGATACACAACTTCTTGTATACAGAGGGCTTCTTGTATTAGAGAGGATTTAATATAGTCAAATTTCATTTTTTCCATATATGTATTTGACTATAATAAGTAATAGTATGATTTCTCATGCAATTTCACGTTAACATGTTAAACATCTTTTAGCTTATCAGAACTAAATTAGGTTTGCAAAGGATTATGGCAAAATCGATATGACAATACACCTTTATTGAGCTGTTTCGACGGGGGGTGTCACGTGACCTCTTATGTAAAAAAAACCCGTATGTTTCGGACAAACAATCTCAGAACACATACAAACGAATACAAACGATACCAGGATTTCCTGAAGAACAACTGACAGAAATTTTAGTTTTGGAGGCGTGAAAGGCGAAAAAAGTATTTTAGCGTAATACACCATCATGCCAAATCCTGTTCGAGGTAAAGCAATCAACGACATGACCATGGCTGAGCTGAAAGAGTACCTAAAAGTACGTGGTGTTACCTTAAGCCTGCTTTGGTCAACATAGCCAATGCTGTAGAAAAAATGATGCTTCCTATTAACTCTTTCCTTACGGCTGAAAAACATCAAAAATTGAACGACCACGTTGTTCTATTGATATCTCTTGAAATAACAATAACTGTTGCGAACGCTATACATTTTCTGGAAGCCCAATAAACCGGCTTTTACTTGTGCTTTTAAATTTCCCGAACAAAACACATTATGTTAATATAAATTAGCATTAATTATCATAAATCAGGTTGAAAAATTTACATTTTTCCAGAAAAGGCCATCTTGCACGCCCGCGTAGCATCTTGAAAACTCAAAATGCCACCAATCGCAGAGTTGTTTATGAAATCAAATCAAACTTGGCGTGTGCGTGGATTTCATGTTCCTGGCGCTTGTCGAATTTCATTTCATTTTTAATCTTGCGTTACCGTGTGCCGTGTTTTTCGATTGACGACTTTGTGGGTCTTCAATGACCCATTTTAACTGCGCCCGTAATGAAAGAGTTAATATACAATGGTCGATATTTTTTCGCATCGATCAATTTTATATTTTCGCCTGAATTTTTCATCATCGTTATAAGTCGGCTAAACAACACACATATAAAATTTTTAACAAATTTAGTGAATTATTTCTTACATTTCTAAACACGGTGAATTTTGACCTTTTTGACCCACATGCATAGAACGTATTGTCTTTGTAGTGTATAGATAGCTTGCGTATATATTTAAAAGTATGAGCTCCCGTGCAGGTGGACCGGTGCGGGTGGGATCTCTGCAGAGACTCTGCTTCGGGTAACCCTTACATAATTCCTCTCATTGAGGGGGGTAGGGGGGAGCAGAGAAGGGGGTTCATTTTTTGTCACTGACCATTTTTTTGCTTTGTTAAACTGTATTTACTTTGATTATTTTCATAATAAACTGTTTTTCCTTTCACGCTTTTTCTTCGATTATTTTCAATTTCACTATTATTGCTTATTAACTCTTTCCTTACGGCTGAAAAACATCAAAAATTGAACGACCACGTTGTTCTATTGATATCTCTTGAAATAACAATAACTGTTGCGAACGCTATACATTTTCTGGAAGCCCAATAAACCGGCTTTTACTTGTGCTTTTAAATTTCCCGAACAAAACACATTATGTTAATATAAATTAGCATTAATTATCATAAATCAGGTTGAAAAATTTACATTTTTCCAGAAAAGGCCATCTTGCACGCCCGCGTAGCATCTTGAAAACTCAAAATGCCACCAATCGCAGAGTTGTTTATGAAATCAAATCAAACTTGGCGTGTGCATGGATTTAATGTTCCTGGCACTTGTCGAATTTCAATTTTTAATCTTGCGTTACCGTGTGCCGTGTTTTTCGATTGACGACTTTGTGGGTCTTCAATGACCCATTTTAACTGCGCCCGTAATGAAAGAGTTAATGCCAATTTTGAAAAGCATGAAGGCTATGAAAACGGTGAGAAATTAATTATTCATGATATGGAAATTGAAAATCCATTTTCTGAGTCTCATGTGCTCGTGAATAATTTCATCGATTCGCCGCCATTTGGTTTGTATGATATATTTAATTACTTGATATATCATTCCACCGAGTACGACAAACAAGGAATAGCAGCATACAAATCATTCGACGAATACCGCCTGTTTGAAGAAGGATATGTTGAATCCTTATTGACAAAAACATTGGCTAACGGACGTTTCCATTTGTACTTAGCTAAAGTGCGTCCGGCGATGAAGGAGAAAACAGATGAAGGGAAAATGTTTTACGACCTTTGGTTTATTTTAGAGGGTAGAGGCGTAAACCGTGGGAGCGTTTTGAAAGCAAGATGCATGTGTAAGGGTGGTCGGGACGGAGGCTGTAAGCATATTGCTGCTGCTATGTACTCCCTCGAAGATCTGCTAAACAACCGTGGTGAAAGTGTGACCAGTGGGCCATGTCAGTGGGTAAAGAGGCCAACTGCTGACAGCAAACCGTGCGAAGTGAAGAATTTGCAAATTCGTAAACGCGAACCGCCCCTGGGAAAAGGAAAAAGCACGAGCACGTTTATTGCGAACATATTGACGTTGAGCTTAGGCATGAAGAGGATAGAAGCTCGCCGTCAATGGAATCTTTGGATTCTGGCAGAAAATAGTGAATCTGGAGGTGACCAACTTTTGGTTGTTGTTTATGTATCTATTTGTGTGGTTATTTATTTATTTATTCATGCTGTTTCTTTTTTTTTCTATTCTATTTTTTTCTTATTTTATTCTAGTTATTTTTCTATTTCTTTTTGTTTTATTTTAATTTTATTGAATTTTTTATTGCATTTTATCAATTTTGACAATTTTGACATTTTCATTATTATTTAACTAGAAATAGAAAAGACAGGAATCGAAGTTGGCATCATGAAACAGAAGCTACTGGAGTACCATATGAGATATGATCTGATTGGCAATTCAGAACAGACACTTGCTGACTTATCTCTCACAGACGAAGAGGTGGAACGAGTCAACATGTCTACGATCAAGCAGTGGCAGAGCAAAGATTGGTATGAGCAGAAGGCAGGATTTATTACAGCTTCGAAAGCCAAAAGAGTTTACGGGGCACAATGTAGCCTGGAAAAGGTGCAAAGAAAAATGTGGCAAAGTTAGTTGAGGAAATTGCGAGTCCGAAGTGTCCATTTGTCAACATTCCACTACCTGCTCACCAACCACAAAATCCAAGGGATTGGGGTTTGAAGCATGAGAATACAGCAAGAATAAACTATTATGGAATAGAATGTAAAAAACACCACAAGCTTAGGCTCATTTCAAAAGCGTTTTTAATATCCCAGAATAAGCCAATGCTTGGTGCCAGTTTGGATAACATCCGCACTTGTAAATGTGCTGAAAACTGCCCAAAGATTGCAGTGGAATACAAATGTCCTTGGAAACATCGCTATCTTCATCCTAAAGAGGCCTTTTTAACACCGGAAATTGGTGGTAAAAGATGTGGGGATACTTTTTCTTTGAGTGATAGTTCCCAGTACTATTTCCAAGTACAGCTACAAATGTTTGTCTGTAATGTTACCTCGTGTGACTTGGTTGTTTGGACAGAACAAGGTGTATTCGCAGTACCTGTGCCATTTGAGAGCAACTTTGTGAAATCCTTGTGTGCAAAGCTACACGATTTCTGGCTAGCCCAGGTTTAATGTTTTTCTTTAAATTTATGATTAAACTGAAATAAATTTTGGATAGGGACATTATTATCATGGATTCTTTGACATGGGACATAAGTACAAGAAGAAGAGAAATCAGTCTTATTTTCAGGTATATATACTTTACTGTATTTTGCATATTACTAGCTGAAATTACTAGTTGACACTACAATCAGTCAGGTTTATGGCTTATGCTAAACAATTTCACAATTTTATATTGTTAGTCTGAATGTAATTATAGTAAATTACCAGCTTGGAATTGCATTTATTTTACAGCCAAGTCCAGCGTTACAACTTTGTATAAATTAGTATTTTTGTCTTATTTTAACAGCTTTTTGGATTATTTTTCTACAAAACATGGATTGTCAAAAAAGCACCTGAATTTAACTTACAAATTGCTAAAGGTAATAATTGACCCTAAGATCATTAATTAGAACTAATTGGTAAATTTTACTGTAGTAAACTGTTTAAAAAAAATGATGGACATTAGATTTTGAAGTGTGATCATCTAGGTTAGTGTAGTTTTGAGAAATATTGTTGATGTTGCACTTGACTCTGAGATGACTACCGCACAGGCAGTTGAAACGTCAGTCACTTCCACGAAAAGTTTTTCTCAAGACTACACTAACCTACACATCACTTCAAAATCTATGAACACTCCTCTGGGCTATAGAAACTAACACAGGTCTGGATTTCAAATGTTGAAAATGAAATTATAACATGTGAATTTTCATTATTTCAGGTACCACAACAAGAAATGACTAGCAACGACTGTGGAATTTACATATCCTTTTTTGTCAGATATTTCTTGGTAAAATCCTAATAGAATGTCTTAAAATTATACTTAGTTTTTATTTAATATTATTTTATTAACTTAAAATCACTGTATGGTTTCTTTGAAGGACCTTGATATATATGAGAACAACAGAGAAGAGTACTGCAACAAAGTACAAACATGGTTTGGTCACAAGGAAGCTGAGAACAAAAGAACAGAGATGAGATCCTATTTGCACAATATGTTAATAATTGAGCAGTTCAAACATAACTATAGTATATAATTTATTATAAATGCTAATATCATTCCATAGTTTTTTATAATAATAGAATCCATTTATGCAAAGTTATTTAACCCTTTCAGTCCGACTTTGGCCCCCACTGATGAGTAAAATCATCTGGCAAAAGACAAAGTAAAGTCAGCAGTGAAAGGGTTAAATTATTTGTTATTATCACAGCAACATTCTTATTGGCCACTTTGAAAAAGAGGAAGAGACTGGGATGGTTAAAGGAATGAGTTATTCAATTATTAGCATTGTAACAATCTCAAGATGCATCACTCATACCAGTCTCTTCCTCTATTCCAAAGAGGCCAATTGAAGATTACATTTTCACTCAACTTCACTTACTTATCAGAGTCATCTTCACAATCAATAACACTTGGCTGTAAATTAACAAGAGCAGCACAAGTTCTTACAATACAGCTAATGTATGGTTTAATTGTCAATGGTATAACTCCTCGTAAAATACCAAAGCACTTCAATTTCCTTATCAGCCTTTCAACATGAATACGAACCTTTGCTACTCGACGTGTGACAGTAGTAGCCTTGGACGACACTTTACCCTTCCTCATGATTGGATTGGGGGTGCTACTAATCTTGTTTCATGTAGGGCCAGTAGATCCTGGATATTGAACCCCTTATCAGCCATAACTATGTCACCAGGGTTTAACATTTCCAGGAAACCAGACTGTTTTACTATATCTTTGTCACTTATGCTACCACTGTAGAGATTGGAAATGAAATTGAAATGAGGAATAGGGGATATATAAAGAAGCAATTTAAAAGTGTTATTTGACTTGTATCTGCTGTAGGTAGATCTTTGACTTGATAATCTGGTGGGCTTCTCAATGTAAAATTCAGTGCAATCAATTACTGCATGTAAATTTGAATACATTCTTTACAAAATTACACTCTAAGTAAGCAATCATAAACAGCAGCTCCACTATTATCATGGTAGCTTACTTAGATCTTTTCTTGTTCACAAGAATTAAAATATAATTAATTCAATAATGACCTACCATTGTAGGAGAATATTTGCATGCTGTACAAATATTTTCAATTTCAGTTATTTTCTTTTGCAGAGAAATATGCTGCTTTTATCCGATATTAAGTTCATTCTTCTACACTGTGCTGTGTGGGGAACAACAAACCAGGTTAACATCAAGGTACATGTAAGGTTCAATTTCAGAGTTGATACCATGGTACAATAGTTACAAACAGTATGTTAATATAAGTGTGCCAGAGAGCCACACTGTGAATGCCTATATACACAATGTAATACAGTACAGCTGTATGAATATTTTATCGTCGTGTTTTTTACATTTCAAGATTTTCCAAGAATAAACGTGCTGAGGTATTTTTTAAACCAGAGTTGTGGGATGACAAGTATATATTTATTCCTATTAACCGAAGGTAGAGTACATATATTTCACTTAGCAAATCACTAATCAATATACTTATTATAAACATGTTAACTTAAACTATATATTTTGTTTTAGCCAACACTGGTTGTTAGCAGTGATAACTCTTTGGTAAGTGCTATAAATAGTAATGTTATAAATGTAAAAATTATGTTTTTCTTTAAATTTATGATTAAACTGAAATAAATTTTGGATAGGGACATTATTATCATGGATTCTTTGACATGGGACATAAGTACAAGAAGAAGAGAAATCAGTCTTATTTTCAGGTATATATACTTTACTGTATTTTGCATATTACCAGCTGAAATTACTAGTTGACACTACAATCAGTCAGGTTTATGGCTTATGCTAAACAATTTCACAATTTTATATTGTTAGTCTGAATGTAATTATAGTAAATTACCAGCTTGGAATTGCATTTATTTTACAGCCAAGTCCAGCGTTACAACTTTGTATAAATTAGTATTTTTGTCTTATTTTAACAGCTTTTTGGATAATTTTTCTACAAAACATGGATTGTCAAAAAAGCACCTGAATTTAACTTACAAATTGCTAAAGGTAATAATTGACCCTAAGATTATTAATTAGAACTAATTGGTAAATTTTACTGTAGTAAACTGTTAAAAAAAAATGATGGACATTAGATTTTGAAGTGTGATCATCTAGGTTAGTGTAGTTTTGAGAAATATTGTTGATGTTACACTTGACTCTGAGATGACTACCGCACAGGCAGTTGAAACGTCAGTCACTTCCACGAAAAGTTTTTCTCAAGACTACACTAACCTACACATCACTTCAAAATGTATGAACACTCCTCTGGGTTATAGAAACTAACACAGGTCTGGATTTCAAATGTTGAAAATGAAATTATAACTGTGAATTTTCATTATTTCAAGTACCACAACAAGAAATGACTAGCGACAACTGTGGAATTTACATATCCTTTTTGTCAGATATTTCTTGGTAAAATCCTAATAGAATGTCTTAAAATTATACTTAGTTTTTATTTAATATTATTTTATTAACTTAAAATCACTGTATGGTTTCTTTGAAGGACCTTGATATATATGAGAACAACAGAGAAGAGTACTGCAACAAAGTACAAACATGGTTTGGTCACAAGGAAGCTGAGAACAAAAGAACAGAGATGAGATCCTATTTGCACAATATGTTAATAATTGAGCAGTTCAAACATAACTATAGTATATAATTTATTATAAATGCTAATATCATTCCATAGTTTTTTATAATAATAGAATCCATTTATGCAAAGTTATTTAACCCTTTCAGTCCGACTTTGCCCCCACTGATGAGTAAAATCATCTGGCAATAGACAAAGTAAAGTCATCAATGAAAGGGTTAAATTATTTGTTATTATCACAGCAACATTCTTATTGGCCACTTTGAAAAAGAGGAAGAGACTGGGATGGTTAAAGGAATGAGTTATTCAAGTATTAGCATTGTAACAATCTCAAGATGCATCACTCATACCAGTCTCTTCCTCTATTCCAAAGAGGCCAATTGAAGATTACATTTTCACTCAACTTCACTTACTTATCAGAGTCATCTTCACAATCAATAACACTTGGCTGTAAATTAACAAGAGCAGCACAAGTTCTTACAATAGAGCTAATGTATGGTTTAATTGTCAATGGTATAACTCCTCGTAAAATACCAAAGCACTTCAATTTCCTTATCAGCCTTTCAACATGAATACGAACCTTTGCTACTCGACGTGTGACAGTAGTAGCCTTGGACGACACTTTACCCTTCCTCATGATTGGGGGTGCTACTAATCTTGTTTCATGTAGGGCCAGTAGATCCTGGATATTGAACCCCTTATCAGCCATAACTATGTCACCAGGGTTTAACATTTCTAGGAAACCAGACTGTTTTACTATATCTTTGTCACTTATGCTACCACTGTAGAGATTGGAAATGAAATTGAAATGAGGAATAGGGGATATGGAAAGAAGCAATTTAAAAGTGTTATTTGACTTGTAGCTGCTGTAGGTAGATCTTTGACTTGATAATCTGGTGGGCTTCTCAATGTAAAATTCAGTGCAATCAATTACTGCACGTAAATTTGGGGTGTCCCTGAATGGTTTGGGTCGATAGACACTGGCCATTTCATCAATGGTTGAAAAAGGCAAAAGAAATTGTAACTCTTGTTCCAAGAACAATACCCAAGTTATGAAGATCCTACTCACAGTCCCAGGTGCAATACCAAAAAGATCACCAAGCATTACAATGCTTGGTTTTCTCCTTAGCCTCACAAGAGTTAAAATCAATTGCTCCCAGACTGTAAGTTTCATCAGGCCATACTTTTGCTCAGATGAAAATAAAATAAAACAAAAACATTATAAAATAATTCTACACAATACAGTATCTTGGTTAAAAAAGGAGATGACTGTATTAAATTACCTCGAGGTACTGGCTTTTAATGTACTTGTCCTTTGTTCCTTTTAACCCTCTCCACATATGCAATCGAGTTCCTTTGTCTTTTAACAAATTATATAGGGCTTGAAATATTTCAAGACCCAATCCTATAATAAAGTTAATGTATATCATATATTTTGTTACAATTCTAACTTCTGGAAAAGTTTAAGCTTTACAGCTTGTCCTCATGAAGATTTTAGGGCTTGAGATACAAATTATAAAGTAACATACCTTGGCTATGTCAAACGCTAGAACATTTGTAGAAATTAGAAAATATTTAAACAAATAGACTGTGTAAAAGTGTAAATATTACTACAATTTTATGAACACATTAAATTTTACAAAGAATAATCAATATTAACCTGTATAGTGAGAAGTTTTCTTTGGATCTTCAACAGTCTGAATGAACAAGACCCTGATCTTACTCTTGCTTGTTAACTGTTTATCAGAAAATGAGCTCAAATGCCAAAATCCAATGCTTGTCTAAATAACATTAACCAAAAAATACAATTACCATCTCGAAGGTGAAATGAGATAGTAATCTGGGTATTTTCTTACCTGAGTTCCTTTAGTAAGAGGCATAGTTTCATCAGAAGTATAACTGGTCTCCCTTTCACCATCCGTCTGGCTGGTTGTTTGTAAAGGAGAACCTTCCTCATCGGCTGGCAAAGGTTTGTCTTTAATATCTTTAATATGGTCGCCAATAGTATCCAAGCTTAAAGACAGCATCGTTTCTGCAACGTCTATTTCATCGGTTCGCTTTCCCATTGTGGTGTTTGGATTTGGAAGCATCAATAAAGATTCTGCAGCAGCTTTTTCGTGGCTGGTTTTGAATCGTTTGCCATGTGCTAATCTAACTACCGGTGATTTTCTCTTTCTACTCAACAGCGCCACCTTATTTAAATAATAGAATAAAATGCGTATTACAACACGACGAGCAGCAAAAGATCCGTTTTAAATATGCCTTATACGGGTTTCAAATAATATACAAATATAAACTTTAACTTACCTTTACTTTACTAGCTGTTGCTGCTATTGGGTTAGGGTTTTCTTTTGTTGGACCGCGTTGACCGATAAAATGAAAGCTGCATATGTGCATATGTAACTGTCCTTTGTGCAAACGAATCCATCTCCGCGACAGCATGCCTTGATCCAAAGGTCCCTCTGTTCTTTGTATTTTTTGTTCGCTGGAAAACTGTGAAAGGTCGCACTCGTTCCGTCATTTCTCTTTAATCGTTCTGGGTATCGAGAATCGCTTTTGAAAACACCCCAAGCGCACCTTTTAACCATTATTATTTGAGTACTTGTTCTGTGTCCGAATGTTATTATCTGAGATTGTTTGTCCGAAACATCCGGGTTTTTTTTACATAAGAGGTCACGTGACACCCCCCGTCGAAACAGCTCAATAAAGGTGTATTGAATTGTTATGGTGAATTGGGTGAGGGTGTTGTGTACACAATACACATATTGAGTATGAATTAGTAGTTCGCAATAAAGTACACTTACCAAATATTCCTGATCGAGAGAGTTTAATCTTGATGAAAATTGTTCACTCAGTGTATTTTCTTAGCTTAGCATTTTATTTTATTAGCTTCGCCATATATAACCTACATAATATATACAAATAATACACACAATAAACCATAAGATTAACAATGGCAGGGGATTCACAACAGTATTAGCCAATTACTGTGGGCCCTTAGACGTACACAAAAGGTAGAATGTTAACTATGGAAAAAATATATCACACTACAATATGAATATTACATACAACAAGAAATTTGACAAGGAGACTATGAACAGAGTTACATTTGAGACAAATAAATTTGAACGTACAATGATCTTCACAATTGTAACAAGTTATCAAAGATGAAAAATAATACTTAAGGATGATTTTTTATTGTCATGAACTCACCCATAACCCTAATCCTAACCCCCATCTCTAAATGTAATACAGTATTTATACACAGAGTATTAATTAAATAACAAATAGCCTGTGGTTAACTGAACCAATATCCCTCCCATTTTAACTGCCCAATACCTTGTCCAACCCAGATAATTTTACTTATCAAGTGAGGGCCAATGGCAATGAGACAATTATCCCCTCGCCCGGCGCGAAGCGCCGGCCGAAGGGCGAGGGTGCTAATATCGACCGCCGTTTAGTCCCTTATCACGCGAGATCCAAGCTGTTCCTGATCTCGGATCGGGTTTATAGGTATATATATATATAATATATATATATATATATATATATATATATATATATATAATATATAATGAACTTAAGACGTCTTGTGTCGCTACTCAGAGTTTCACGCGTTCATGCGATCATCAGGCAACTGAGGAATATTGATTCATCCGCAACTATATATGTCATGTTAGGTGTGATATTATGGATGTTTGATTGATGTGTCCTGTTTCTTCCTCGCACTCTTTAAATTGTTTGTTAGAAATTTGTTCTTGTGGCGGCATTTTGAGACGATTTCACCCCTCTTGTTTAGAAGACGTTTTTTTCCGGCTTTTACCAGCTGCAATTTTTCTTCCAAGCAAAGGTTACACTTTTTGGCACCACTTTGGTAGGATGCTGCATGACTCAAAATCGACCAGGTTACGGAGAAGCTACGTTTGTTTCTTTTGAGTCTCCAAATATACTTCGATAGCTCTGTTTCGTTCTCGTACAACTCATTACGGAAAGATTTTTGGTGGTTTCTGTATCGCTGTTTAAACTCGTTCGCCGTCATCCCGATATAAATTTTCTTTTCGCTGCTATCCGTTGTCGAAACTTCTGCTTGATATATGACGTTGGTTGTCAGGCAGTTTCCTGGTAGTGGGCACTCGCTCTTATTTCGGCAGTTGCATTTTCTTTCTTTATCCGTGTTGGATGGCCTCGACTTTGAAAGAATATGCGCGTTGTGTTGATTTATGGCCGATTTCATATTTCCCATGCAGCTATAACTGATCTTCATCGTGTTCCTGTTAAAAATCTTGTGGAGCTTATTTGTCGTCGGGAAATGTTTGTCGATGAGTGAAAGGAAATACCGGCCAACGTTGGTTCTGACGTTCTTGCTGAATGGAGGGTTGAACCAGATTATTTTTCTCCGTCTATTTTTTTGGGTTGGGTTTTCGTTGGAAGGAAGGTTCAGGATGTACACAAGATTATGGTGGAATTGGCTGCGTTTGAGAGCTTCCTCGTAGATTGGCACTGCTGATTGAAAAGATTCTTGGTCGGAGGAGAGTGATGAGATTCTTTTGTTGATTGAAGGTGGGATTTGTCGTATGATTGAAGTGGCTATGTACGTAGAGAGGCTCGTCGTTAGGTTTTCGGTACGGGTGGAATTTTTCATTAGCTAGGTTGAGGGTTATATCAAGGAAGTTGGTAATCTTTTGATTTGTTTGGGCTGTGATTTTTAGGCCGAATTCACTGAAAATCTTCATTAGGTATTTTCTCGCTTTATCTCCTACTCTGGCAGTTGTATTCTTTAGCAAGGCTAATCCGTCGTCCCGGTAAAGACCTGCGTTTTCTTTTCCAAATTTTGCGGCGAGGGAATTAAGGATAAATAAACCGACTAATTCGCAGACCTCTGCTCCATCATAGCTGCCCATGGTTACATCGAACATGCTTGTGTTGTTTTTCTTTATCCATGGTCTCTCTCCACTGAATAATAAGGACTTTCTTACGTGCTTTATGATGCCGATTTCAGAGGTCTGCGAATTAGTCGGTTTATTTATCCTTAATTCCCTCGCCGCAAAATTTGGAAAAGAAAACGTAGGTCTTTACCGGGACGACGGATTAGCCTTGCTAAAGAATACAAGAGATAAAGCGAGAAAAGACCTAATGAAGATTTTCAGTGAATTCGGCCTAAAAATCACAGCCCAAACAAATCAAAAGATTACCAACTTCCTTGATATAACCCTCAACCGAAAACCTAACGACGAGCCTCTCTACGTACATAGCTATTCCAACCACCCACCTTCAATCATACGACAAATCCCACCTTCAATCAACAAAAGAATCTCATCACTCTCCTCCGACCAAGAATCTTTTCAATCAGCAGTGCCAATCTACGAGGAAGCTCTCAAACGCAGCCAATTCCAACATAATCTTGTGTACATCCCGAACCTTCCTTCCAACGAAAACCCAACCCAAAAAAATAGACGGAGAAAAATAATCTGGTTCAACCCTCCATTTAGCAAGAACGTCAGAACCAACGTTGGCCGGTATTTCCTTTCACTCATCAACAAACATTTCCCGACGACAAATAAACTCCACAAGATTTTTAACAGGAACACCATGAAGATCAGTTATAGCTGCATGGGAAATATGAAATCGGCCATAAATCAACACAACGCGCGTATTCTTTCAAAGTCGCCAACACGGATAAAGAAAGAAAATGCAACTGCCGACTACCAGGAAACTGCCTGACAACCAACGTCATATATCAAGCGGAAGTTTCGACAACGGATAGCAGCGAAAAGAAAATTTATATCGGGATGACGGCGAACGAGTTTAAACAGCGATACAGAAACCACCAAAAATCTTTCCGTAATGAGTTGTAAGATAACGAAACAGAGCTATCGAAGTATATTTGGAGACTCAAAAGAAACAAACGTAGCTTCTCCGTAACCTGGTCGATTTTGAGTCATGCAGCATCCTACCAAAGTGGTGCCAAAAAGTGTAACCTTTGCTTGGAAGAAAAATTGCAGCTGGTAAAAGCCGGAAAAAAACGTCTTCTAAACAAGAGGGGTGAAATCGTCTCAAAATGCCGCCACAAGAACAAATTTCTAACAAACAATTTAAAGAGTGCGAGGAAGAAACAGGACACATCAATCAAACATCCATAATATCACACCTAACATGACATATATAGTTGCGGATGAATCAATATTCCTCAGTTGCCTGATGATCGCATGAACGCGTGAAACTCTGAGTAGCAACACAAGACGTCTTAAGTTCATTATATATTATATTCCGCTCTACTTTTTAAGTATTGAGCACTTTTTAACCTTTTAACCGCTTTCCAGAAGAAGCCGCCATTGAAAGTTATATTGCCATAAAAACCAGCCATTTCCTCGCAAAATCATCAACAAACATTACTATAGACTCAAGCCGAAACTGTAGTGTTGAAGGACAAGATAATCAAAGACAGACACAAGTAAAAGGTAAAATGACTATTATCCCCTCACCCGGCGCGAAGCGCCGGCCGAAGGCCTGAGGGCGAGGGTGATAATATCGACCGGCGTTTAGTCCCTTATCACGCGATATCCAAGCCGTTCCTAGATCTAGGATCAGTTTATATAATTATATATATTGAAGATCAACGGCCCATGCGCGGCATCGGAAAATTTGGCCCTGGTAACTAGATAATATGGTAAATATCTGCATTTGAATTATAAATATTTAAATTGACCGTAAAAGAAAAGTAGGGTTATACGCTGAATGAAGATTTGAGTTCAAAAAGATCGTGAAAAGGCAGTGAAAATGCAATATATCGTCGTAGGAAGATGTCAAGTTCGTAAATCAAGTTTTATACGTGGCGTCAAAACTAAAGGTAAACCCGTTTTCGGTTTTTTAAATCTGTTAATTAGTCACAAAGATAGTTTTGCAAACATGTCCGAGTATGTTATTCAGGCTTTTATTTGATGCATAGCATGATTTTCTAGAGTTAGTAGTTCAAAAGATATCGTCGTCTGAATTATCTAAAATATTTAGTCGTTGTTTGTCAATCCAATCCAAGCGTCGTCGCTTTTTTCAAACTGTTAGCTATCAGTTACAAAAATATTTTTGTAGGTATGTCAGAGGCTGTTAATCAAGCTTTCATTAGATATGTAGAATGAGTTCTTAGAGTTAGTACTTCAAAAGATATTGTGGTCGGAACATTTCACTTTTGGCATGTCGTCATGGCAACCGAAATTTAAAATTATTATAACATCAACCCAAGTCAGTTTTAGGGTTAGGATTGGATTAGCGATTATTTGAATTTCGGTTTGTTGATATATCGAGAAAGCGCCAATCAGACATAACGAAATCACTCTTTGAAGGGCTTTCGCTCAAAATTGAATAGTCCTTACATAAGATATACCAATAAATTATGTGCTTTATTATAATATTGCAGAATAACAAATGTTAATACAAATTTTGAATGGCAGATTTTATACTTTTATTTAAATTATCCATCACCATTGTTTCACTCGGTCACTTTGCAACCTCATCCACAATGGAATAATTGCAATACTTGATAATTAGTTCCCCTGACACAGTGAGTGTTAACCTACCCAATTATACATTATACAGTATTTATCCTTCAAAAGCTGTGTAAAAATATACATTGAAAGACTGGTACTGTCCAGGCCTACTATCCAGGACAAAGGTGAATTTAAACAGACACACTAAGCCATTGGCCAGAAGGGCATATGCCATAATATCAGATGAGCGTATAAATGCTGATTGTTATAGCCAGTATGGTGTATGTTTACACTATTAAAGTGAGTAAAATGTAAGCCAGGCCCAAGGTGGCATCCAGCCTGGTTGGTCCTGGTTAGTCCTATAACTTGCAGTATAAATACAGCTATAATCTGTACTTTTTTCCATATATATATGTAATATATATACATATATACATATATTATATATACATATATTATATACATATATAATATACATATATATATGTATTTATTACATATATATATATCTTTTTTACATTTATAATCTGTACTTTTTATATATTGGTGAAATAATTAGATTAAGCAATATCGTTCTTTGTTGTATATTATGGGCTTTTGTCATTTCAATTTTTGAAATTGTGTTACCGGTACTTGAATACCATTGAAATACTGGTACATGAATGTGCATAATTATATAATATTAATAAAAGTTAAGAAACAGAAGTCTTCTAAAAGAATAAAAGGTTTATCAGACTTATCAATTTGGTCTAGGATAAATTTAGGTATGCAATCTTTTGGTAGCTGCTACTAACAATTAGACAATAAGGAACATGCAGATTACATTATTACAGTAGGGTACACCGGTACATGTATCTGCTTATACTGACAATTAGGCAATAAGGAACATGCAGATTACATTATTACAGTAGGGTACATGTATGTACAAGGTTATGCAGTCTCGTGAATACAATTGTACTTTGAGTAAAATTATGAGTATGCCACTGTTACGGTACTGTAAACATGCATGTTGAAATTTATTATTAAAAGCATAACTGACATAATTAACTTTAATTATGTAATATATAATTAATAAAATTATTATTTAAATTAATAATTATTAAAATTAATTATTAATTTCAATAATCAATAGTTACACAATTGGTTTCCAACCCTGCCTGCGAGACAATTGTGTTGGCAGACTTTCCCACTTGGGTTCTGTTCAGTACACTACCCACAAATTGCACCCAAAAAATAAGCAGTTTGAAAATATTAAAGCCTCAAACAGTAAGCGGGCGAGGGGTTGTTGCGTACACGTATTTCTAGTAATTATGTACATTGTGATTGTCACCGACTCACCTCTGTGTTGAGCAATTAATTTGCCTTTTCTGCATTTTGGTTAGGGTTAGCAATTTGGTTAGGATTAGGGTTAGGATTTTGGTGATATTTACCCGCATTTCGTTGAATTCTAAGAGACTATAGCGTCGTACGGCTACCGTACAAATAGCCATTACCTTCAGTTCAGTTCAGTGAGGGTTAGCTATTTGGTTAGGATTGGTTAGGTTTCGGATTTTGGTGATATTTACCCGCATTTCGTTGAATTCTAAGAGACTATAGCGTCGTACGGCTACCGTACGAATAGCCATTACCTTCAGTTCCTTCACTTTATCGTTTAACTTTTTGACTTGACTCGCTAATTTTAATGTAATTTAAATAATTGTACACTTTTGAATTTTCAAAACATATATGTATAACAAGATGGCACAATGGACAGTCCTAGCCTGTTTAAAATATATACCATTTGTTCTTTATTATAATACTGCAAAATAGTAAGTGGTAGTACAAATTTTGGAATTGCATGTACAGTATGTTTATTATTTGATTAAAATTATAAATACTATATGCTTGATAATTAGCCTATATATACAGCAGTTTAGGGTGAAAACACATGCATACTATTGCTGTGTTTATGACCTGGGCCTGGCCTACAATTTTGTAGCAATAAACAAGCATTACTATGTATACTTGTCAGTGTTCATACTTAATATACACACTGCTGTAGTGAATAAGGGAGAGCTCGGGGGGAAACAGACAATACAGTACATGGATGATTGTCAAGCAAGCTCATTGTCAAACACGCGCCGTGGTTTTGCTCTGAACAGTCCACGTTATCCTTTTTGTTTGTTTGGTTCTTCGCGGGGTTCTTCATACTGAGGAGAACCTGGTGGCCTTGTTACGTATTGCAACGGATCTTTTCCTTTTTTTAAATTAATAGTTTTTTGTTCATAGTGGTAATATATGTAGTAGGATTTATCTTATAATGAAACTGTGATTAGTTTTATAAGTAAAATCAACAATATATTGTTGTAAGAGCATTGAGACTATTGTATAATGCTCCTAATACGTCTTTATTATTATTATTATTATTATATCCTCAGAAAAATTATTCTGTGTCCCGGACAGGGATAACTTTCTGATTTCCAGTGAGATGCTCTGACCATTGAGCTACCAAGACTCAGATGGTGAGTGAAGGTTACATTGATGTACTGATTCTATTGAATCATATAACAGCAGTGTATATATTAACACACCCAATCATTAGTCATTACTGAAATATATAGTAACTGCTGTGCATAGGCAGTACATATATCATTAGAACCAGTGCATCATTGCAACCTCTCTCCATCTGAATCTCGATGGCTCAATGGTTAGAGGCCGTCACTGGCAATAAGGTTATAATTTTTTCAACCAGGAATATTATGTTTCTGACGATATGATCTTGACGTCCATGTTTTGTATACTGGCATGTATTCCATATATAATCTGTGTTTACAGTACTCCATCCATTATGGAACATGTTAGACCTACAGTACTTAGCTTGCCTAGTGGGTCACAGCTTATTCTGTCAATGTAAAATACAGCTTGTTATTATTATGTTCACATTGGGTCTGTTGACACTACTATGTGTGTTAGCTAGATCATTGTCGACAAGCAGACTAGGCATGGCATTCTGAATATAGGTTATAATATATATGTGCACGGTGATATAATTTAGATACTATAGTACACAATGCCATATATATGCTTTGTTACATGGCAAATATGATATCTGTAATCTGCATTAGGCATTATTATTAGTAGTACTAGAAATACGTATACGCAACAACCCCTCGCCCGCCGTCATAGCCTAGTGCTATAATTAGTTATTTTACTTAAAAATATATACATGTATAACCCATTGATTTGCCAATCGAATGGACTTATAGTAGACACTACATGTATCTCTGAGAGCCTTTAAACTATCAAGCTTGTGTTGTTCTGAATTTCATTGTTTCATAATTAGACATCAAACTAAATAACTAAATAACTCAGTGTTTAATTTTTGGGTGCAATATACAGTACCTGCACTGATTAAGATTTGTTTGATATGTAATGGCTGGATCTTCACTGTGATGTCACCAGTAGCGAAGTTGGCCATAGCAACTGGTCATGCTATGCAAATTGTGAAACGATTTACCTATTCAGATCTTTAGAAATACATTGTTTTCAAAATATGCAGATGTTTATAAATTAGTATGGCATGACCAGTTGCTACGGGCAGCTTCGCCACTGGATGTCATACTGTATATATATATATATATATATATATATAGTAACTTACTGAAAAAGCGTGTATATATATATTTGGGATTATTAAATTAAAGCACTCAAAACGTAGGCATACTTTCATAATTTTGTTACATTTTCCCAAAGATATAGACCTTATTCAAAAATGGCCGTTGATTTAATATTCTTTTATATGCATATAAATTGGCCCTTATGACCTCGTTTTAGAGTAAAAATTATTTTGAATTTCTTGCACGATAACAAGGTCATAAGGGCCAATTTATATGCATATAAAAGAATATTAAATCAGCGGCCATTTTTGAATAAGGTCTATTTACAGGCTTCTTCAATAAGTCATTATGCAGCGTGATGTCAAAATGAGGACATTTACATCAGAGGCATAGCCAGGATTTTCTGTCAAGTGGCCGGCCAGGAAAAACCTAGGGGGGTAGCATAACTGAGGAAAATGAAGAGCCAAGAGTACAAATTTTCTCAGGGGGCCCACTTATTTTGCCAGGGCAGGGGACGGCAGGAATTTTGCCAGGCCCTACGGCCCCCCATCTGGCTACACCTCTGATTTACATATCAAACAAATCTTAATATCTAACTGAGATTATAATTATGGAAGAGTTGTAAATGCCAATCTTTATAATTTTCAAGTAGGAGAGTTTATTTCAAACTGAATTTTTCATTGTATATATATATATATATAAACACTTTAAGTCTTCTGGTGTTATATACTACCATCGGTCACTAAGAAAGAATTAACTTGTCACATATAGCTGTGTCCATTGTTTATGATTTACATAATTAACTTATAGTCAGTATTGTGTCAGCTAATGGTTCATAATGACTCTCACAATATCCAAAAATGTTAAAATATCTGCAATAATTCACCACATCCCTATAGGTTGTGGATGACCAATGGTGCATGAATATACACTGATTATTATTGATAAATATTTTACTCCACTGGAAGACCTCTATTGCTATCATAATATTAATTAGCACATCCCATATTTATTCCAATGGTAATTAACCCAATAGGCTATGCAACAGCAGAGCATGCTACATTATGTATCATCTAAATTATATCAGTACTTGTTTAACCCATAATGGTTGACATGCCCTAATTGCCTGCTTAATGCATTGTCGCAATAGTGAGCTGACACACATTCAATCCCTAACATTTCCCCTAATACAGCGAGACTGCGTCAACCTACCCAATCATAAAATACTGTACAATCCGGCTTATAAGACCCCTAGTTATTGGCCCCTGTTTGTTAACAGAAAATACCTTCTGATTTAATATAAGGTATATAATTAAGCCCACACAGATATACAATGTAAGCCCAGCATTGCTCTACATTAGCACCTTTCCTAACAAAAATAACCAAAAATTAGAGAATAAAAGTAAATAATAAGATAAAAAGTTACGGCAACATTCTTTATCTCATTACTGACATATCATTTTGAGGCTGCTTACATAACGTGTGTAGCAGGATCAGTACTTACATTTTCCTTAATTGATAAAGCAAAAATTTGAGTAAAAAAGTGCCAACCATTTGCCTGTTATGCATTTTGAAACATTTTAGTTCGAGTGATCGCACATATATTAATTTTACATTTGATTGTTTGTAAGAAATGTAATAAAATCTACTATAATGTCCTTCAGGAAGCATTTCAACAATCAATCTTAAATATATATGGATTATGGGACCGGCATTGCATGTGCAGTTCTATTCCAAGGACAAAATGTTTACACAGAAACACTAAGTGGAGGCCAGGCCAGGACTAACATGTGTAGGTCTATAAACCTGTACAATCCATGTTTACAATGAAACACTACTCAAATGTACAAATGCCCATACAACAATTAAAAGCACAACATTTATGCACGTATTAGAGTAAACATTATATCACCACATAAACATAATCAGGATGATCAAGGTGCATTTCACCTGCTTGGTGGCTGAGCTGACACATCTAGTATTATAAAATTCTGATTGAGCTCAAAAACTGTGTCATTATATCACTCAATATTAAAAGCATAAGCTAGCTAACGTGTTCCTCGCATACATTTTGTCGTTTCGACGTTTTTTAAGTAGTTTAAATAACAAAAGGAATTCAAAGCACACATGGATACAACGCTAATCAAGGTACTAACACAACAGAATGTTTTAACTGCAACGTTGAGTACATTTTCATCGCTGAAATCGCTACTAAGTCTTCCTAGCAACGCACATAACAACGCATATAATAACAGTTAAATCTGCATTTTTCATGGCTTTATTGTTAATTTAATGGTGTTATTTTATAAAAGAAATAAAAAACCTTGTCTTGTGTGATTATCGAGTTATAATGGCACTCGAGAAGCTAGCAAAACACTCGGCTATCGCCTAGTAATAATCTTACATTCAGGGACCACCGACCGGTGTTGTTCAGGACTGTTAAAAACAGAGTTTTGCAAGCAAAAGCATAAGGACAGAGAAAGCATAAGCATAACAATGCAGAGAAAGCTTGTGTATATACTACCAATTAAAATATCCAGACCTATACGCCATTATTTAACTCACTTACCTATATAGCAGCTTATCTGTAGTCACATTTAATATTGTAAGCATCACCAAACTTGTCGCCATTGTTCACGGTCTTTTGACCTAATAGTATCGCTGTGTTTGTTTTTTCTTAGCAAGCCGTATTTCGCGTTGATTGCTGGTGTTTTCTCTATGTTTTTGACCTTACTTTCTGCCCCGTAAACAGGCCAAGTTGGTTCATGGATATATATTCCGCTCGCCCGGTGGCCGTTGACCATATATATATATATATATATATATATATATATATATATAAATATCTAAACTAAATGTCACTCTCCAAACACTTGGAATCCCCGTGTGAGGGACTAAACGCCGGTCGATATTAGCACCCTCGCCCTCAGGCCTTCGGCCGGCGCTTCGCGCCGGGCGAGGGGATTATTGTTAATGCATTATTATTAGTAGTATTAATAATAATAATAATAATAATACAATAATATTTATACAGGATATCCCCTTCAATGCTAACACTGGTATCAATATATGGGGGTCTTGTTTTCTAACAAATTACAGTTGTTACAAATTTCAACACATATTCACAAATGTACAGTACAATGTTACAAAAATTAATTTTAACTCAAAAGTTGTATATCCTTCACATATTGTTAATTAAGGCAATAGATAATGGTGCTATAATATGTATGAACAGATTAATTGAAACATGGAAAATAGCTCTTTACTGGTAGATATGATGTTAAAATGCCATGGAATTTCCTAACTAGCATTACACAATGTAACTTGCTTCTAATACAAGAGGTACAAAACTTGGGATTTCTATTAACCAATCAGTTTCAAGTCCCGACTTAGGAAAGATCAGTTTCCCTGACATGCATAGAGACCTCTGATTATGACCATCAATATTTAGTTATCCATATTCCTGCCAGCCACATCACAGTGGTCCAATGTGGGTAGAATTATCAACTTACTGTATATAATCTATCCACACCAACAATTGGAGTAGAATGAACTAGAATCCCTAATACGTCGTAGTTAATCTAATTTGAATGGACCCCTATACATTTGCACTATATGCATGCCATCCGTAGACATTTGAACGAATTTGCTTTTTTTAAAGAACACTCATTGTATGATAGAGATGCACTTTCTTCCTTCAACAGCCTTTGGTGTCTACAAAATACTGCATTGATTATTTCGTGAGTCATCAATATTGTGATAAAAGTAATTTCTTTCTTAGGGATTGATGGTAGAAACAGCAGTAGACCCCCCACTATACTGTTGCTGCACTCAAAAATTAAAAAGTTTAATTGGGCTGCATGTATTTATTTTGATGTCCTATGAAACAATTAAATTCAGACAATACAAAGCTCTGAGAGATATTGTCCACTGGAAATTTATTTACAGTAGTTTGGCAAAGTGGCTATTATCTAATTCAAGTAATTTAGAACTAAAAGAGGTACTGTACTGTAAGTTTCAAACAGCAATTGGGCGAGGGGTTGTTGCGTATACGTATTTCTAGTATTATAAATCTACCTACCATCAGCCTCATTGTTAGTACTTGAAGACAATTCTTGGAATAGGTCACGTTTCTTCCTCCGAGAAGTATCAAACTCCAGCTTCCGCTTCCTTTTTCTTTCTTAACCTGGAAAATTTTTACGTGGCGTATTAATGTCCTTTTCGTCTGGAATACTGAGTGACAAGATTGGCATGCCATGACCTCGTTTCGATTTGGCGTTTGATAACCTTTCCGAGTCAAAGGCGTCCGGGTAACTCCTGTACCATGCAAACAACCATCTAACGTCCCCGGCACAGACTCCGTACAAGAGTTCTGAAAAGAACTAGAATCTGGCCGCGGCGAAAAAGCGCTGTTGAAAACATATCCAGAAGAAGCCATCACCACAGAATAAGAAAATTTGGAGATATAAAGTTGGACAACAGACAGAAAACGATATGATTGAGCTGGGGACTGGGTACTAGAAGATGCAAACAGGAAATAAAAAATCAACCAATCATAACGCACTATACAAACAACATGGTCGACTACCAGTTGGTTAACCAGCGTCCTTTTGCACACTGACTATCGCTTGATCTAGGAAGAGAATTTTAATCAGCAGCTGTATAAAATCATGAGTGCATCCGTCCAAGAAAGGCAACTTGTTTTGAATGAAGCTTTGTCTAACCAGCTTCAAGCAGTGCTTCAGAACCAGCAAGAACTGAGGGCAACAACTGATGAGTTAAAAAGGCAGAATATGGAACTAAAGAAGGCTTTGGTTGAAGCTAAGACACAGCCAGAACCATGCGGTCGCAAGCGAAAACGCTCAAAAATTGCTGTCCCTGAAAATTTACGAGTAAGTTTTAGTATTAATATTGCTCTTCTATTCTTTTAGTTATCCCCTCGCCTGGCGCGAAGCGCCGGCCGAAGGCCTGAGGGCGAGGGTGCTAATATCGACCGGCGTTTAGTCCCTTATCACGCGAGATGCAAGCGAATCCTAATCTCCGATTACTCAGCGACACCATCTTTTATACTAAGTTAAATTCCGATCCCACTCAATCTCACCAAAAATCCGTCAAAACTACCATCAAGAATTTCATCCAAGCCGGTGAATTGCCTGCCTCTGCATCTAACCTCATACTAACAACCCCCAGAACGCCTGTCATATATTTCCTACCTAAAATCCATAAACCTAACAATCCTGGCAGGCCGATTGTTTCCGCTTGTAGTTGCCCCACCGAGCTCGTTTCCAGTTTTCTAGACAACGTTATGTATCCTTTGGTTAAGAAGTTGCCTTCTTATATCAAAGATACTAAACATGCCTTGCAAATTTTCGACCAGTTACGTTTCAGTAGTTCCGATAAATTTATTTTCACGATGGACGTCAAGTCCTTATACACCATCATTCCCCATTGTGATGGCCTTGAAGCTCTGAAGTTTTTCTTTGATCAGCGCACTAATTTAGAACCCTCCACAACCACGTTACTCCGCTTAGCAGAACTAGTGCTTACCCTTAACAATTTTTCGTTTGATGGCGAACATTATCAACAAATAAGTGGTGTTGCGATGGGCACCAAAATGGGTCCAAGCTATGCTAACTTATTTGTTGGTTATGTTGAAAAACAGATCTTTGAACAATACACGGGTCCCTTGCCTGATTTTTTCGGCAGATTTATCGATGACTGTTTAGGAACAGCGTCGTGTTCACGTGTTCTTTTAGAGCAGTTCATCAACTTTGTTGATGATTTTCATCCTGCTCTGAAGTTCACGTGGGAAATCAGCGAGACCTCTGTGTCGTTCCTTGATATTTTAATTTCGATTAATGGTGATTCGCTGAAAACGTCGGTCTTGTACAAGCTTACTGACTCCCATAGTTATCTTCTATTTTCATCCTCTCATCCCAGCCACACTAAGCAATCCATCCCTTACTCTCAATTCTTAGTCTTCGCCGCTTATGTAGCGACGACCAAGATTTTCAAGCCAAATCAATGGAAATGAGATCTTTTTTTGTCCAACGTGGTTACCCTACCAACCTTTTAGACCTCGCCGTTTCAGAAAGCTTTTCTCGTCCCCCGTTTAGACGCCCTTGAACCATCTTTGGAACGAGTTTCAAACAATAAAATTCCTTTAGTTCTAACATTTCATCCTTTCAATTTTAAAGTTAAAAATATTATTAATCGGAATTTTCACATTTTACAAAATGATCCTGAGACGTCAGCCATTTTCACCGACAACCCTTTGGTATCTTTTCGCCGTAATAAAAACATTCGTGACTCCTTAGTACATAGTGCCCTTAAACAAAATACCTCGGCACCAGCGGGAACATTTTCTTGCGGCCGTTCCCGCTGTAACACATGCGCTTTTCTCAATCCCACTACAGTTATTACTGCCCCCAAATTCGACCACACAATCCGTCATGCTTTTTCATGCACGTCCACCAACATAATTTATTGCATTTCATGCGATAAATGCCCTAAAATCTACATTGGTGAATCTGGGCGACATCTTTCAGACAGGTTTGCTGAACATCTTCGTTCCGTGAGGATCAATGATGGTGACAAACCTGTAGCCCGCCATTTCAACAGCTCCAACCATTTGGTTTCAGACATGAAAGTCTGTGCCATCCTTCCCATTTCCGGTGGCAACGATAACCGCAAGCGGCAAGAAAAGCGTCTCATTTTTAAACTTGGCACCACACATCCTCTTGATCTTAACGAACGTTTTTCTTTTATTTAACTTCCTAAAAGTTTTTTTATTATTTTAGTTTGCTTGGAACTTTTTATTATTAGCTTATGCTTTCATTGCTTTTCAAGTCTTTGCTTCTATTATTATCGCCTAATCCCCTTGAATATTGGTCAGTCTGCTTATTGATCGACTTTAAAAATAGCAAATGATTTAACTTTTCCCATCTCATTAATTATTAGTTAGTTTATTTCCCGTGCATTTGATTGGCTACTTTCTACCTGTGACACCCTTTTGGCATTATATAAGCCCTATTTATTTTATTTCATCTCGTCTTACTCTGATGAAGGGCTCCGCTCGAAACGTCAGTATCTCGTCACTAAATTCTTGGCAGTTTACCACCTTTTCACTTTGCTATATATATATATATATATATATATGATCAACGGTCCTCATGCGCGGCATCGGAAATTTGGCCCTGGATTATCAGCTGATTTCAAGCCGAAACCGTAGTGTTGAAGGACAAGATAATCAAAGACAGACACAAGTAAAAGGTAAAAGGACTATTATAATTATGTATATTGTGATTGTCAGCGACTCACCGGTCTGTGTTGAGCAATTAATTTGCCTTTTCTGCATAGTTTTTTTTGGTTAGGGTTAGCAATTTAGTTAGGATTAGGGTTAGATTTAGGATTTTGGTGATATTTACTTGCATTTCGTTGAATTCTAAGAGACTATAGCGTCGTACAGCTACCGTACGAATAGCCATTACCTTTAGTTCAGTGCTTCACTTTATCGTTTATTAAACTTTTTGACTTGACTCGCTAATAAACACGAGCTGCGAGTTTATTAAACGGCTTCAAACACGATCCATTTGATAAGTTCATTGGCGTAGTAATTTTGAAAATCGATGTTGTCTAAGCCAAGAAAATCAAAGATAAAGTTTATGTAAATCGGACGAATCTTTATCACATTTAAAACCACGATACGGTCGTGATTGTCTTTTCCTCATGAATTATTAATGAGTGTTTGAATGTAATTTAAATAATTGTACACTTTATTGTGTATTTGCTCCAAGCTCCGAAATCTAATAGACACATTTTGAAATACTTAACAGAGAGATTTGGGAAAATTTGAAGGTGTGTAATGTTTTGAATTTTCAAAACATATATGTATAATATATTGACAGTTGGCAGTATGTTTATTATTTGATTAAAATTATAAATACTATCTGCTTGATAATTAGCCTATATATACAGTAGTTTAGGGTGAAAAAACATGCATACTATTGCTGTGTTTATATGACCTGGGCCTGGCCTACAATTTTGTAGCAATAAACAAGCATTACTATGTATACTTGTCAGTGTTAAGTATTAATATATACACTGCTGTACTGAATAAGGGAGAGCTCGGGGGGAAACAGTACATGGATGATTGTCAAGCAAGCTCACATCCTCAGAAAAATTATTCTGTGTCCCGGACAGGGATAACTTTCCGATTTCCAGTGAGATGCTCTGACCATTGAGCTACCAAGACTCAGATGGTGAGTGAACGTTACATTGATGTACTGATTCTATTGATATAACAGCAGTGTATATATTAACACACCCAATCATTAGTCATTACTGAAATATATAGTAACTGCTGTGCATAGGCAGTACATATATCATTAGAACCAGTGCATCATTGTAACCTCTCTCCATCTGAATCTCGATGGCTCAATGGTTAGAGGCCGCCACTGGCAATAAGGTTATAATTTTTTCAACCAGGAATATTATGTTTCTGACGATATCATCTTGACGTCCATGTTTTGTATACTGGTATGTATTCCATATATAATCTGTGTTTACAGTACTCCATCCATTATGGAACATGTTAGACCTACAGTACACTTAGCTGGCCTAGTGGGTCACAACTTATTCTGTCAATGTAAAATACAGCTTATTATTATAAGTTCACATTGGGTATGTTGACAGCTACTATGTGTGTTAGCTAGATCATTGTCGACAAGCAGACTAGGCATGGCATTCTGAATATAGGTTATAATATATATGTGCACGGTGATATAATTTAGATACTATATAGTACACAATGCCATATATTATATGCTTTGTTACATGGCAAATATGGTATCTGCAATCTGCATTAGGTATTATTATTATTAGTAGTATTATTGTTAATGCATTATTATTATTAGTATTAATAATAATAATAATAATAATAATAATAATAATAATAATACAATAATATTTATACAGGATAGCCCCTTCAACACTGGTATCAATATATGGGGTCTTGTTTTCTAACAAATTACAGTTGTTACAAATGTACAGTACAATGTTACAAAAACTAATTTTAACTCAAAAGTTGTATATCCTTCACATATTGTCAATTAAGGCAATAGATAATGGTGCTATAACATGTATGAACAGATTAATTGAAACATGGAAAATAGCTCTTTACTGGTAGATATGATGTTAAAATGCTATGGAATTTCCTAACTAGCATTACACAATGTAACTTGCTTCTACAGTAATACAAGAGGTACAAAACTTGGGATTTCTATTAACCAATCAGTTTCCCTGACATGCATTATGCCTAGAGACCTCTGATTATGACCATCAATATTTAGTTATCCATATTGCTGCCAGCTCCACATCACAGTAGTCCAATGTGGGTAGAATTATCAACTTACTGTATATAATCTATCCACACCAACAATTGGAGTATTATCCCTAATAGGTACGTCTTAGTAAATCTAATTTGAATGGACCCCTATACATTTGCACTATATATGCATGCCATCCGTAGACATTTGAACGAATTTGATTTTTTTAAAGGACACTCATTGTATGATAGAGATGCACTTTCTTCCTTCAACAGCCTTTGGTGTCTATATACAAAATACTGCATTGATTATTTCGTGAGTCATCAATATTGTGATAAAAGTAATTTCTTTCTTAGTGATTGATGGTAGAAACAGCAGTAGACCGCCCACTATTCTGTTGCTGCACTCAAAAATTTAAAAATGCCAAAATGCCCGGGTCTTGCAAGAGGCCCGGCCACATCGCCACGTCAATCACTTGTGATTGGTGTATTCTGCAGACCAATGAAATGTTGCAACCATTATGCGTATTGTGTACCTACCAGTAACACGAAGTACCCGTTCATCTCAACACTTTCCCCAATTCCACTGGCTAAAAGCATTTATTATACATTCAAAATTCATTCTCGTTTCCTATTGGTCAATTCCAGTGAATTCTTAATCTCTGGCAGGTGTGACCTCATTTCTGTTGAATACTGTGAATTATTGCACGGAGGTGTCCAAAACAAAAATTATTTAACACTGATGACGTCACTAGGACCAAACGTGCAAAAATTACAAATTAAAAAAACGCCTGTAGTAGATTTGTTTGTATATTTTTATAGTAAGACTATCTTGAACAATGTACAATAAAACAATTATTGGATTCGGCTTATGCATGATATTTAGGAGTTATCCAGACCTCGGTCAAAGTTATCTGCTTTGGCAGGTAACATTGACCTCGCTCTGGATAATTCTTGATGATGCTCAACCTCATCCAATAATTGTATATTATGCTGTACTGTTACTACCATACAATAACATTATAAAGGTATGAGGTGTCTAAAAATATATACTTGCAATTAAGGGATCATTCATACATCTCATGGAAATTTATGGGAGGGGTACACATGTCAGTCCTGGGGCCCGAGTTTTGCTCTCGTGTGAGACAAGTGCTGTAATTTCTTTCTTAGTGATTTATGGTAGAAACAGCAGTAAACTTCCCCACTATTCTGTTCAGTGCAGGTGCCAGGTACTGCACCCAAAAATTTAAAAAGTTTACGCTATTTAGTTTGATGTCCTATGGAAGAATTAAATTCAAACAACACAAAGCTCTCAGAGATATTGTCCACTGCAAATGTATTCAGTTTTGCAAATAAATGGGCTAATACCTAATTCAAGTAAAAGAACTACAGTACTGTATTACAGTAGTAAATTAGCAACTACGCTATAAAAGTTTCAAACAGTATAAGCGGGCGAGGGGTGTTGCGTATAACGTATTTCTAGTAATTTTATTATCAATTTGTACCTTAGGATTGCCCAGGAGCTGTTTTAATCTATAATTTGAACCTAAAATCATAAACTCAGTTTTCGTTGCATTTATTGAAAGCTTGTTGGCATTAAGCCACAAAGTTACATTTTCAATATCACAATTGAGTAGATGTTCAAGGTCGGCCATAGTTTCAGCAACAGCCGTAACCTGAGTATCATCAGCATACATACTCTGAGTCGTGTATTCTAAACAGTTTGGAAAATCATTGACATACAATAGGAATAGAAGAGGGCCTAAGGTAGATCCCTGTGGAACACCTGTTGACATGCGTCTAGACTGTGAGAGTACACCGTTAACCATACAACGCTGAGATCTATTTGAGAGATAGGAGGAAAACCATTCTTAAATTCTCCATGCACTCCATACAGATCCATTTTTCTCAAAAGAATTGCGTGGTCAACAGTATCAAATGCCTTACTTAGATCAATAAGAACAACTCCATTTATATATCCGTTATCAATATTTCTAAAACCAGTATAAAAAAAAGTCAGACATACATTACATAATAGTTACACTTTGTTAAAAACTATAATTGCAAATATTTGCTGTAAATTTCTTGAGATTGTCAAGTTTTCTTACGCATGATGGCAGACTGTTCCATAAAAGGGCACCCCTATATGTTAGGCTACGTTTTAAATAGTCAGTGCGAGGCTGAGGGATTTTAAGGTTTATATCAGAGGAACGTAAATTATGTTCGTGCGTTTTATTTACTGGAACAAAAAGTTCAGTCAAATAACTAGGGGCAATATTATTCATAATTTTATACATTAGATTAGATGCATGGTATTTTCGTCTGGTATCGAGATCATGCCAACCCAAAAAAGACAAAATGTCAGCTGACCTTACCTCATAACCAGAACAAGTGATAATTCTAGCTGCCCGATTTTGTAATTTCTGAATTTTATTTCTTAAATGAGCCCCGAAATTTCCCCATAAGCTACTACAATAATCAAAGTGCGGCTGTACAAGTGAATTATACAACGACACCATTTGGGGATTTGCTAACAAAGGGCGCAAATTACGCATCATACGCAGACCCTTCAGAACTTTTGGTAGTATAATGTCATTTATATGACTCTCCCAACTGAGTTTTTCGTCTACAATAACTCCAAGTAATTTTGCCTTTGATACACGTTTAATAATTTTATTATCAATTTGTACCTTAGGATTGCCCAGGAGCTGTTTTAATCTATAATTTGAACCTAAAATCATAAACTCAGTTTTCGTTGCATTTATTGAAAGCTTGTTGGCATTAAGCCACAAAGTTACATTTTCAATATCACAATTGAGTAGATGTTCAAGGTCGGCCATAGTTTCAGCAACAGCCGTAACCTGAGTATCATCAGCATACATACTCGGAGTCGTGTATTCTAAACAGTTTGGAAAATCATTGACATACAATAGGAATAGAAGAGGGCCTAAGGTAGATCCCTGTGGAACACCTGTTGACATGCGTCTAGACTGTGAGAGTACACCGTTAAACATACAATGCTGAGATCTATTTGAGAGATAGGAGGAAAACCATTCATTAGATTCTCCATGCACTCCATACAGATCCATTTTTCTCAAAAGAATTGCGTGGTCAACAGTATCAAATGCCTTACTTAGATCAATAAGAACAACTCCATTTATATATCCGTTATCAATATTTCTAAACCAGGTTTCAGTAGCCTGTAGCAAAGCAGTTAATGTCGAGTGATTACACCGAAACCCAGATTGAAATTTAGTCAATATATCATTTTCAGCTAAATATAGATAGAGCTGATCAAATACAATTTTTTCAAAAACTTTGGCAATAATTGGAAGTACCGAAATTGGCCTATAGTTGTTTGGGTCATTTTTAGCATTTCCCTTATATATCGGAAAGACTTTTGCAGTCTTCCAGCTATTAGGAAAAATACCACTTTGTAAGGATTTATTGAAAATGTAACATAACGGTTCACTTATTACTGCTGCAGCATCTTTTAAAACTTGGGCATCAACTTCATCTATACCACACGATTTGGATACTGATAATTTCGCCAAAAAAGTATGAACAGCAGCTACGGGAATTTCAGTAAAGTTAAACCGAGATGCGGATGGCTTAACATAGGACTCAGGTAGCACAGTGGTTGAATCCACTTGTTCACTAACCTTAAGTCCTATTGTTGAAAAATGTTCACTAAATGCATTAGAAATATCAATTGGTTCGGTTAGCACAGTTTTATCAATTTTTAACTCGGTTATGCTTGCAATTTTTGATTGTCGGCCAAGAAGTAAATTTACTGCCTTCCATGATCGACGAGGATTACCCGTATTGTTAGTCACTTCAGCATCAACATATTCCCTCTTTGCCTTTTTAATTGCAATATTCACTCTATTTCTGGCCGCCTTATATGCCTCAGAAAGAGAGTGAGAGTTATTTCTAATCGAAAGTTTTTTTAAATGGTCTCTATTATACATTAGTTTTCTTATAGAAGGTGTGAGCCAAGGTGTTGGTTTATTTCTCACTCTTCTTTTTCTTAGAGGAGCATGAATATCAAGCACCTCTAAGAATAAATTCTCCCAAGTATAGACCATGTCATCAGGGTCATCACTGATTTGTAGCAAATCCCAAGGGACATTATTAAGATCGTGAATAAATAATTCCGCATCATAATTTTTCATATTACGACTCTCAATGAACTTTGGGTTGCTCTTAATTGTTGAAAACTTCCGTACACCGTAAACTAAATAATGGTCACTTATACTGGTTTCGATGACATCTGATACTACAATATTTTGTGGCTCATTAGTTATAAAATGATCAACCATAGTCTTTGAGTTTTTTGTGACACGGGTATACTTAGTAATTAATTGTGAGAACTGGTAGGCTTCATAAAGAAACTTCATTGGGGACGACACGGGATCTTTATTGTCAACAGCAAAATCGACATTAATATCCCCTGCCAACAAAGTCTCCTTACCTTCAGAGTCAACGGTTTTAAGGAAATTTTCAAAATCCAGAAGAAGATCAATCCTCGAATTCGGTGGTCTATACCAAGTGGATACAATAAATGACCTCACTTTAGGTTTCGAAATTTCAATCGCTATCATTTCTAGGCGAGCTGGTATCAAGTCATCTCGTTTAACATAATTTATATTCTCACGGATATACAACGCTACACCACCCGCATTTAAATAGCGATCTTTTCTCTCAAGGGCATAACCATTGACTCTGACAAGCCCGTCGTCTACAGTTTCATCAATTTTCGTTTCATTTATAGCCAAAACATCAAAATGATAATCCATTAATAGGGCCCTAAGTTCGTCAATATGTGTTAACAATCCATTTATGTTTAATGAACCAAACTTAAACCCTTTCTTAAGTTTAATAGGTGAATTTATAACACTTATAATATCCTCGCAAATATTATGACTACAATGGGTAAACCCCTTATCAACAGCACACCATCATGATTTCACACTTATTGTACTTGAAAGATTGTTAGCTAGTATAGCTACTCCTTTATTATTTAGGTGCAGTTTCGTCAGGATTCTACCTGACTGCTTACAATATCTGTGAACTAATTTATTTACTTCACCGACCTTTTTTGAAAGTTCAGCTGAGTCAGATCGTTGCGTTATCTCAGAGAGGTAAACGGTTGTTTGAGGACGATTACTTTCAATATGTTTCGCAAGTTCGACGATTTGGTCAGCAACACATTGGGGTGAGTTTTCGGCAAGATCATTTGTACCCACATGAAGCACCACTTTCACTGGTTTATCTGTTTTTTTCAGAGAGGGCTTTACGTAATGGTACATGTCCTGAACTCGTGCTCCTGGAAATGAGCACACAGTCACCTTGGACGATGTGGATTTACTCAGCTTCCAGCTGCTTAATCTCTTGATCATGGAATCTCCTAAAACCAGAGTAGTTGCTTCATTATTTCCAGGTCTTTTATCTCTTCGGTTTTCCTGTTGATCTTTATTAGGACCTTTACCTGGTGTATCTTCAAAGGTAAAGCTGGCTTTTGTCTTCTTCTTTCGCTTCTTCTTCTTCTTCTTCTCAACAAATTCATTTTGTTGGGCTTCATCGACTCCATTGTTCTCCGAGCTAGGAGCAACAGGGCCAGATTTTCCTGCTTTATCTTCGTGTAATATTTGGATAACAGTTAGGAGGCTCGCTTTTTCCTTGTTTAGTTCATCAATCTTCTTCATGAGATTATTATTTACCAAGAACATGTCTGCAACTTGCTTTCGTAGGGATAATAACTCGCTCATAGAAGAATTGTTGTTGTTTGAAGAAATTTGCATATTTTCCTTCGACATCAACATTTTAACTTGGCATTTTATTTCGTTAAAATCTTTCATTAGGGCGGATATTTCTTGCAGCAGTTTATCTCCATTCGTTGGTGACACATAGCTGTTGGTTGGCATATTCTCTACCACTGATACATCATCACTACGTACTTCGAAAACTTCATCGGTTTCCTTCAAGCTTAACACAGATGTATCTCCACCATTGCAATCATGAAGGCTTGTGTCGTTGACCTCGGAGATCTCCGACTTACCAAGAAGATTAAATAACTTCTCCTTCGCTGCTTGCTCATTCTGACCTTGTATACAGAGCGTAGTTGTAGTTGAATAGTACTTGAACGTTAAAGAATCGAACTTACAAGACGACATATTATGCTTCGGATCTTCAGCCCAAATAATTTCTTCGCTATCAGAACTTGCATTTCCATACACCAATTTAATAAAGAAACTTAACTGTTCTTTATTCCCTAACCAGAAGAACTTGGGCTTCTTTCCATCAATAAATTTTAAAAGATTTCTGAAATAATCCAGATCATTTTGTAAATTGACCGTCTGAGCGACTTTATGAGCTCCTTCCGCCGAGAGAGAGAGAGAGAGAGAGAGAGAGAGAGAGAGAGAGAGAGAGAGAGAGAGAGAGAGAGAGAGAGAGAGAGAGAGAGAGAGAGAGAGAGAGAGAGAGAGAGAGAGAGAGAGAGAGAGAGGAGAGAGAGAGAGAGAGAGAGAGAGAGAGAGAGAGAGAGAGAGAGAGAGAGAGAGAGAGAGAGAGAGAGAGAGAGAGAGAGAGAGAGAGAGAGAGAGAGAGAGAGAGAGAGAGAGAGAGAGAGAGAGAGAGAGAGAGAGAGGGCACTTTTGTAACCTCATAGGGCATTTTTGTAACCTTGTAGGGCACTTTTGTAACCATAGGGCATTTTTGTAACTGTGGCATTTTGGTAACGTTTATAGGGCACTTTTGTAACCCTTGCAGGGAATTTTTGTAACCCTTGCAGGGAATTTTTGTAACCTTTTCTGGTATTTTGTAACTTTCTTCTGATGTTATTTAGACCATTTCTTAGTAGATATAAAATGGTAGCAAGTGTTCATTCCTCTTTAATTAACCGTTTTATACACACGAAACATACACGAAAAGCCTATGTATCGTCGTGCGTTGTTTGATGTTATGTCCGCTATCTTTGACAGTCAAAAAGTTCAAATAAGATATAATGCATTTCTTCTCATGTTCTGAGTGTAGGCATTTTGCAGACATTCTAAAGTTCCTGGGATAAGGAGACATACATAGCATTTTGCCGCAAAGTAATAATAATAATAATCAAGGCAGATATAGTTTATATAGAGCTACACCACATTGAATTCACACGAATTTAATTGAATTTAATTAAAATTACATGTGAAAGTTCATTAACCATATATATACATATAATATATACATGATTCGTTCCGTGCTCTCCTTGATGTGCTAGATTACTTTGTCTTTCATCTACATTACTGTCCTACAAAATATAAAACAAAGGACAGGTAAATTCAGGATGGCCTGATATGGAGGTTATCTGACATACATATATGATGAGTAAATATTATAACAATTTCGTCTTAGCAATTTCATCTTAGCATCTTAGCTTAAATTCTAAGACCGGGATGGGAGTTTTCCAACATTGACTAATAGCAATTAATTTATACTCATATAACGCGAACATTAGTCCAACAAATACATCGACAAAATTAAATTCGTCAAAGCATTTTATCAATGTGCCTCGATCAGACGTATAATATGTCTGGAAGAATTTTAATGCAAATAAAATCAAAACGACGATATATAGATATGTTAATGTTAAAGTCCCCCTAACCCCATTTTTTTTTTGGTTTAGAAAAGCACTCCTAAAATTAGGAAGGATGTTCTTTTAAATTTTGGCGATATCTGTTTTTGTTCTGAAGTCATGTGACGACGTAAGAATCGAAGATCTATTTTCGAGTATATCTTCAAAACCATTCATCAAACTTTCTCCAAACTTTGCATGTATTTACAGACAAACAAACTAAAAAATAGGTACGCTTGGGCGTACATGTATCATCTACTGCGTAGTCGCTAATGTGAAGTATTTAATGGTAATATAAAAACAATGACGTAAACATGTAGAAAACCAATAAGACTGGCACATCAATTGACATCGTTTTCGTCCGTTTTTGTGTGAACGCGCCGTGAAAATGATACTTTTTGAAACGCGTTACAAATAAAAACGCTTGAAAAGGATATTGTGCACATATATAGACTATATAGTGTAAGTGTGACGTATAACAATTCAGGAAATTCAAATTTTTTAAATTTATTTTATATATAAATTTAATATTTAAAGGACTTTGTTACATGAATGTCAAAGTACAGGAAAATTCAAGATTTCATTATCAGTTATATATCCAGTAGGTAAGGTAAATATGTTCAGATAAGAACTATCTGTGTACTAGCACTGTAAATTAGTATAAAATGAAGAACAGGATGTCCAGCAATATCATCAAGATAATAAGAGCAACCATATATTGATTGATTTCCAACAGACATGCAGTAGAAGATTAATTAAAATAAATTAATGTCTGCAAATTTTGCAATGTCGGTTCCTTTTTGACACAAACGTTGTATGACGTTGACAACAGGCAGCATACAGTTTACCCCATTAATATAAGGACTTGTTGCAGCAGTTTAGGACTTGTTGTAGCAGTATAATCAGAGTTTACTACAACTTCACACTTTAGTATAAGATTAGTTAAGTTTGTAGCATCTTCCTTCAATATTACCAACTTCAAAATGATCAGCACTTAGTTTTGTTTTTTAAATTAATAGGTCTGGAACTAATCAGTTACCATGACAACTACATAACTTGAACTGTCTTTTTTAGTTTATTTGTCTGTAAATACATGCAAAGTTTCGAGAAAGTTTGATGAATGGTTTTGAACTTTGAAGATACAGGGTGTATACTCGTAAATAGATCTTCAACAATTCATTTGCATATTACAAAAGCCGGAACAACTTCAGAACAAAAATTATATTGCCAAAATTTAAAAGAACCTTCCTAATTTTAGGAGTGCTTTCATTCTAAAAAAAATTGGGGTTAGGGGCACGTTAATATTGATAGATACAGTAGATCTACAACGTCAAACACTTTGGCACCACCTCTAGTCTTACAAATTGCGAGCATCTCACAAAAATCTTGGGCTTCAGATTGCAACAATTAGAACTCATTCTGCATTGACAACATGTAGTTAACTTTACCTAGTTTATCTAGTTTATCCATTGTATTATTATCATTACAATAAAATAGTTACCTGATATCTTGAACCACTAGGTTTGTGTGGGGCTTGCTTCAACACATGAGATTCATCGACTTTCAGATTATTGACATTTTTGTGACTTCTCACACAAGCTTCTGTAATGGTATTAAATACAAAGCAAGTGTCAATATTGATTTGGAATTTCTCACTTCAGTTGTATTGCACTATATACAGTGGCGCTTAAACGTTTTGTAACTCCTTCGTGTGTGTAAAGTGCAAGTAGTCTTAGTGTACATGCAGAGCGATTACACACACAAGATTATGTACTGCGCTCAAAACTGCAGAGACTTCACAAAGCTCTGAATTGAGGCATAACTACACAAAGTTTGTGTGTAGTGGGTTTAATGAGAAGGTGAGACATTTCATACTCATTGTGATGTGTCTTCATTGAGGCATAATAAATTCTTTTATTTTAATTTGCACAAATTCGATGTCAAAATGAAAGAATTAACTATGCCTCAATAGACACTATCAGATGCATATCAATTTCTCACCTTTTGAATATTTTAATACACCCCACTCACTACACGCAAAAACTTTGTATAGTGCATCTACATGTTATACACGAAGCTTTGTGCATTTTTTGGTGTAATTACATGAAGAGTGGGTGACAAAATGCTGAGTGTACATGAAGATTACACGCAATTTAGTCGACGAAGGCGTTACAAAACTTTTAACCGTCACTGTACACTAGCCTGCATGCAGACTATACTATCGTAGTGAATTAATTTCATTTAATTTTGCATATAAGAGCATCGCAGTACATTGAAATGTATGGTGTGGTACGTCCGATGGGAATACAGGCTCAAAAACAACTTTGCTCACGTGAAATATTGTGGTAAACACAACACCACTGCCAAATGTTTGCACATGCATGAATTTGTAGCCATAATCTTGCCTTTGTGACAGGGCCTCAGTAATGCCAACAACCACCAGTCAGGAGGCTGAGGAAAACATAAATATTGACCAATATATTATAAATATTATCTGGTATATTAATCAGTGACAATATGAAAGGAGGTTTACCATGATTTTTGGTTTCAATGTTGTAACACTTGTATATAATTAATTTAATGTTTTAAATATTAATGTAAAACAAGGTTAGAACATGTATAGAGGTTTGGATGAACAAGAATTAGCATGCTTAAAAATCCAAACAACAGTGTATGCAGAACTAAATTATCACTATTTTTATATGGCCAGTTTCATCATCAGGATTGACAAAGTTTTCCAGAAATACTGTATGATTGGTCACTGAGTGGGGCTAATTCCAATTAAGCAGTGAAGACTGTTTGGTCAGTCTGTACTAAAAGACCACAAGCAGAATAATTTAACTGTAACTGTGTGTGACCAGGGTAAAGCGAAATTTTTTATGTAGGCATCCTTGTGTCTTTATATATTTGAAACTCAATTTAAAAAGCATTCTGCAGAGACTCGGCTACCCACAGAGTAGTTTCATCAGGTTTACCCCAGGTGTGATGTCACCAACTTCCCAGTTAATTAGTCAAAGTATTACAACAAGATGGTGGATGGCAGGATTGTCTTTGGTCAAAATTAGTGCTGTTGCTTGGTTACAAGAGTACATGTAGTTTTGTTTACTTGAATTACCTTCATAAGCCTGTTTGTTAATCATAAAGACTAAAATTTGAAATTTTGATTTATGTTGCCAATGTCCTTTTATACCTTCATATGAAACATTAATACATCTTATAAATGTAAACAAACTGAAGTGGCATTATGGAAACATGTTAAGTTGTTAATACAGTAAGTGTTAACTGTTATGAGAGACTTTGTGTTTGAGCTATATTGTTACTAAATTTCATTATTAAACTTATCTTTTTGCAACAGTTAACCATAACCAACAATACTGGAACAGTAAACATTAGCTCAATATTGCAGTTTTGTTGTATTCATGTATATTATTACTATATTTGAATTAACACAAATTTAATACTTGGAAAACTGTCCGGCTGGATACGGATAGCGAGTATATCCACTATCCGGCCGGATACTAAATCTGGTGCACCCCTAAATATGGCCTGACACAGTCTTACATATGTTAAATCTTTCATAAACAAAGATATACCGGTAATGAGGTTATATAATAATGAAGGAACTGTGCAAAGGCTGGGGTGACTGGCGAGCACAGAGTGATATAAGTCAAATACCAAATATGTGTTGATATACACATTGTTGTAGTGAATGTGGGAGAGCTCGCAGTATACAGACGATACGTGGACAATCGACAAGCTCATATCCTCAGAAAAATTATTCTGATCAGTCCCGTACAGGAATCGAACCTGTAACCTTCTGATTGCCGGTGAAACTTAGATGGAGAGCGAAGGTTACAATGATGTACTGGTATATTGATATATGTACTGCCTATGCGGCAGTAGTTGGCTACTGAGAAGATAAACTGTTAGCAAAGTAATTTGTGTCTCACCCTTATGCTATAAAGGCATCTGACTTCCACCGAATGATTCAGTGTGATAGGTGCAGACAGTGGTGCTGTGGTGGTCAGGTTAAAACTTCATATCAATGCATAGCACCAGGACCTGCATCCAAGTAACACAAAACCCATAAAATAAAATGATAAAGCCAGAAGAGGATTATTATTTTAACTTACTTTGATAACGTTCACATTGTACTTCTCTAGACGTTCCTGAAGTGGCAAGGTTTGCACCATAGTGTTTGCACCAACTGCTGAATTATCAAAACTCTCAAATTTAACTAGAAGTTGGAGAGGATACAGGAAATGAAATTAGCAATTTAGCACATACATTTTTTAGTTCTAATACCATGTGTCTATATGTGTGTCTGACAGTCTGTCTGTGAGTGTGTCCTTCATTACATACTGTACAGTATACTTAAACTATATTTCTGTATAGTTTTAATAGAAATACACTAGGCTTATCAATGTCCCAAGTTTACATCAGGCACAGACACTGAGAGTCTGAGATCATTATCTACATGTACATGACATGTATGATTGAAGTGTTAGACCATAATTCATAAACTATAGAATACATAGCAAGAAATATATCCTAAAACTTCTTATATCGGGGTTTTCACAGTTTATAATTCAACGCAAGTGTTTATAGTTGTTATATATTATCAAGTGGTAGAAATATAAACAAACCTTTAACCCAACTATTTTAATATGGACAAAATATATAAACAAAACATTAATTTCTCTTTGAATAGTTGATAAATAAACAGCTATAAAAACTTAATACTGAAAATCTATCCATGTAAATACATGTAGATAATACATAGTCATGATATATGCGACAAAGATATGCCACAGTGAACAAAATTTGGCCTCATATATTTGAAAATACAGGAACGATAATGAAACGATATCAGTATACATTATACCATGTTTATCGTAACAATCATAGGCTATCACGAAAATAACGATAACAAGACAACATTAAGTAAAAGGTCAAAACTATTACTTACTTTAAAATCGATGATGCACCCAGGAGACAGATGTAGCCGATGTATTTGAAAGGAATAACACAGTTAAAATTCCGCGCTCTTGCCCGAAATGCAAGAAGACAAAATGAACGCGCTATGACATCTGGGAAGGACATATAGACCTTATTCAAAAATTGCAAATTTTCCTTGTTGTTAGTATTTTTATCTAAATATTTTTAAATGTAGCATTTTTAAATGTTCAAAAATCATTAGCATAGAATCCTTTCCTTTTTACTTGGCCATTTTTGTGTCATACTTAGTAACCAAAGTTTTTAGAAATTTCACGACACCGGCAGCCCTATATACAACTCATGGAGTTTGTTCTTTGGCAATGGAAAACTGCCTTTAAAGTGCCCATGACCCCAAACACAATATTACTGCTATATATTCTACATGAAGTGAAAAGTTGAATGCCAAAATATTTTATGATTTGAACTTTGCGTTGATATTCTAATGACGTGACGTCATTTACGGCATTTGGCTTTCTTTTCTGCTTTCCGTGGGATAGACTGGTTGAAGATTTGAGTGAAAAAGTTGACAAAATCTTTACTATAGTGGTCAAGTACATCATCAACGTTTGAGTTAGATTAATTTGCTTTAACAGTAGAATATTGTATCTGAAATGATGCCGTAAATGACGTCACACTCATTAGCGTTTTGGACAAATAAACCTTTATAAAACATCAACGCAAAGCTCAAATCATAAAATATTTTGGTATTCAACTATTCACTTCATGTAGAATATATATTACTAATATCGTATTTGGGGTCATGGGCACTTTAAAGCTTTCAAAGACAAACATTGAGTTTGGGAACCATTGTTTAGTCAAATTCCACTTCGTATTTCAGTTTACTGCACTTTTTAATCAAATATTTTGCCTTTAACATATCCCCTATTAACAAGGTAAATGATATGTCATATAGTTCTCTCGGGAAAAAGTCTTAATTTCCAGAGAAAGAATGTACTGAAATGCGGTAAACTTCCTACAGAGTATAGTATGGACCAGTACTTACACTAGGAATAGTCGCTTTCTTATTTTATTCAGTGTAAATCGGAAATTAAAAAAATTTTGATTTTCTTGCAATAGGGCATTTTTGTAACATCGGTAAATAAACAAAAAGTGTTAATAAAAATCTAAGAAAATTGCAGAAGAGACTGAAATTTTGACATATGTTTTCCTCCATGTGTATGTTTATTCCAACCAAGTTTCATGCGATTCCCTCAAAAGCAAAGTGATAAAATTCATGTTGGTACCAAAAATCGTGCTCCTTCTAAATTCAACCAGAAACTGAGCACGATATATAGCACACTCACTAGATAGTTTGAGTACGCTGAAACAAGAGAACGAGGGTCAGTGCCAGTGAAGGGAATGCACTAAAGAGGCATAAACAGTCGGTATTATATAGTTTTAGTCCGATCCCGTGGTTAATTTGAGTTTAAAAACCTTTAGCAATACGTAAGGCATTTTTGTAACCTTGTCACCACAAAATCAATTATCATGTGAAGAGTATTTATCAGAAACCAATCAAATTAACTGTGACGCAAACTAACATGTTGCTCTACGTTTGTAAAAAAAATAGGCTTCAGTTGATATTTACAATGCAAATTGTTAACAAGGAGACAAAAGGTTACAAAAGTGCCTGATGATACCTCTATAGAGAGAGAGAGAGAGAGAGAGAGAGAGAGAGAGAGAGAGAGAGAGAGAGAGAGAGAGAGAGGAGAGAGAGAGAGAGAGAGAGAGAGAGAGAGAGAGAGAGAGAGAGAGAGAGAGAGAGAGAGAGAGAGAGAGAGAGAGAGAGAGAGAGAGAGAGAGAGAGAGAGAGAGAGAGAGAGAGAGAGAGAGAGAGAGAGAGAGAGAGAGAGAGAGAGAGAGAGAGAGAGAGAGAGAGAGAGAGAGAGAGAGAGAGAGAGAGAGAGAGAGAGAGAGAGGAGAGAGAGAGAGAGAGAGAGAGAGAGAGAGAGAGAGAGAGAGAGAGAGAGAGAGAGAGAGAGAGAGAGAGAGAGAGAGAGAGAGAGAGAGAGAGAGGAGAGAGAGAGAGAGAGAGAGAGAGAGAGAGAGAGAGAGAGAGAGAGAGAGAGAGAGAGAGAGAGAGAGAGAGAGAGAGAGAGAGAGAGAGAGAGGAGAGAGAGAGAGAGAGAGAGAGAGAGAGAGAGAGAGAGAGAGAGGAGAGAGAGAGAGAGAGAGAGAGAGAGAGAGGAGAGAGAGAGAGTGAGAGAGAGAGAGAGAGAGAGAGAGAGAGAGAGAGAGAGATAGAGAGAGAGAGAGAGAGAGAGAGAGAGAGAGAGAGAGAGAGAGAGAGAGAGGAGAGAGAGAGAGAGAGAGAGAGAGAGAGAGAGAGAGAGAGAGAGAGAGAGAGAGAGAGAGAGAGAGAGAGAGAGAGAGAGAGAGAGAGAGAGAGAGAGAGAGAGAGAGAGAGAGAGAGGAGAGAGAGAGAGAGAGAGAGAGAGAGAGAGAGAGAGAGAGAGAGAGAGAGAGAGAGAGAGAGAGAGAGAGAGAGAGAGAGAGAGAGAGAGAGAGAGAGAGAGAGAGAGAGAGAGAAGAGAGAGAGAGAGAGAGAGAGAGAGAGAGAGAGAGAGAGGAGAGAGAGAGAGAGAGAGAGAGAGAGAGAGAGAGAGAGAGAGAGAGAGAGAGAGAGAGAGAGAGAGAGAGAGAGAGATAGATAGATAGATAGATAGATAGATAGATAGATAGATAGATAGATAGATAGATAGATAGATAGATAGATAGATAGATAGATAGATAGATAGATAGATAGATAGATAGATAGATAGATAGATAGATAGATAGATAGATAGATAGATATAGAGAGAGATAGATACATACATACATACATATGTTATCGAGTGTAAAAGTGTAAATGCCAATAATTAATACACAGGCATTCTGGCATTACCATCTGCTATATATATACTAATACTCATGACATGCTATCAGCAACAGCACTATTCGTGGCTCAGTTGATAGAGCACCGCACTAGCAATAGCAGGGTTCTGAGTTCAATTCTCACTGGAAGGCTTTGCAGTTGTATTTTTTACAACTGGTGTTGGTTGAGTCTTAGAAATTGTCGAGACTCAACCAAGGCCACTTGTAAAAATACAACTCTGCAAGGACTTCCAGTAAGCATTGAATGCAGAACCCTGCGATTGCTAGTGCGGTGCAATATCAACTGAGCCATGAAGGGTGCTGTTGCTGATAGCATGTCATGAGTTATATAGTGGATGGTAATGCCAGAATGTATGTGAGTTAATGTTTGGTAAATTACAAATAATATTGGCATTTACACTTTTACACAATAACGTATGTATGTATGTCTCTCTCTATTGCTATATCTACTGTATATCTAATATCTATCTCTATATCTGTTTGGTCTGACAGATCTTAATAGCTCAAAGGTGCCTATGCATAATGCATTGATTCAGAGATATTGGGTTCAATTCCTTTTGATTTTTAAATCAGTGAACACAGTTTATTTTTAAAGAAATACCTAATGGTTTTCCGTGTTTGGATACTCTGATCCAAACACGCGGGATGTTGCGAGACTTGAGAAAAGCGTAAAAAAGCTTTTCGAAAGTCGAGCAACATCCCAAGTGTTTGGATCAGAGTATCCAAACATGGAAAACCATTAGGTATTTATTTTATAAAATAACCATGTAGTATGTAAAGTGATGTTGTGAGTTTGCCTAGCCTTCATATTCTACAACACAGAATATTTTTTGTGGTTTTATCTCACTGTCAAAGTGTTCGGTGAATTTTTGTTGGCTACAAGAACAAAATGAATGGTTTCTTCGTGAATATCCTGCCCGACGAGAGGTAAAATGAACATTTTACACCTTTTCCATGTTCTCTTTGCGGACTATATCTATAAGAATATTTTGTTTTGGGGTTTTATTGAAACTTTCAAAAAGGTAAATGTCGCCCTTACAAATTATACGATTATTCTCGTTCGCTTTTATAGCGTTGCTTTGTCCACTTTAAATACTTATAATTTCTATATATTTTGCTATATTTTATTTATAGTTATTGTGCATATGTATAGAATGTTAATAAATGTTTAAAACGATGATGGGCCGGCATGATTTGCTTTTTGTGTGTACAAGTTCTACCTCAAAATTCCTGTGTTTGGATACTCTTATCCAAACATGGGTATTGACCAATCAGAGCGCTTGTTGTGTACATGTTATTTTATAAAATGCTTTACTTTATCAATAACAATTATACTTACAGCATTTATTCGTCGAAGATACTTGCTTCTTTGTTTATGATTTTCATTCACCCCTTGTCTTACTCTTGTTTGCCTTTCTTTTCTGGTCTTGAAGTAAATCTTGAACTGAGCTGAATAGAGCAAAAATAATGCAAAACCTCATTAAAACAAACCACTGGATTTGTTAATGTTTGATAAGTGCCCAGATGGATTTCCTAGCAAGTGAGCATTGTTATCTGTGCTTTAAATAACCAAACTTGATTTTTCCTATCGAATAGCAGTATTGCACTAGTCAATTAAAATTACCGAAATTAACAACAAACAGAACACCATCCCCACATTTTCATGTCAGTGGTCAGTGTTAAAATCCCAGCTACCAAAAGATCGGTGTTTGTTAAATCCTTGTATTTCCCCAGCAAAGTCCTGTTAAAACCCCACATACAGTATCCTGGGGGTTGGGGGTTTCAATTGACAGTGCATATCAGATAGATAACTTGCTCAATAGTGGGTAGAGTTTCAATTTGGACATTTGGTTAAAGGCCGAATAGTGCTATTCGGTGTTCTCGAGCTAGGATTTATTCACCAAATACAACCAGCCATTATATATAATACAGTTCAGTGGAAGTTACTGGAAAATGATGTGGTAAAATATAAATGCAAGTATTAAATAAGGTTGCGTTTGCTAAAGAAGTTGATGAACTATATACAAAATTAATAATTTTTTATCATGCAAAAATAAGTTTATATTAACCTTCAATCTCAAGATCTGTCCATGGGCAATTTTCACCCCCATGTTCCCTTCTCAGTTCCTCTTTTAGTTGGTCCAATATAGCGTGATTAGCAACAGACAACACACTATAAAGAAGCAGTAATTGTCAGTCAAAAGCCTTGTTTCATAAACTCGTTCGATTATATCTCGAAACGAAAATTTACCCCCTAACAGAAGTAAACAGACTAAAATACTCACTTCTGATCAAGATGAAACTCGTGAATGATTTGGCGGCTTACAAGGAGAGCATAAACCTTCTTGAAACGGCACTAGGATAAATTGAAGTCAAAGAGAATAGGTGATTAAATAGTTAATAGTAATACGAACAAGTTAAATAATAACTAGAAATACGTTATACGCAACACCCCTCGCCCGCTTATACTGTTTGAAACTTTTATAGCGTAGTTGCTAATTTACTACTGTAATACAGTACTGTAGTTCTTTTACTTGAATTAGGTATTAGCCCATTTATTTGCAAAACTGAATAAATTTGCAGTGGACAATATCTCTGAGAGCTTTGTGTTGTTTGAATTTAATTCTTCCATAGGACATCAAACTAAATAGCGTAAACTTTTTAAATTTTTGGGTGCAGTACCTGGCACCTGCACTGAACAGAATAGTGGGGAAGTTTACTGCTGTTTCTACCATAAATCACTAAGAAAGAAATTACAGCACTTGTCTCACACAAGAACAAAACTCGGGCCCCAGGACTGACATGTGTACCCCTCCCATAAATTTCCATGAGATGTATGAATGATCCCTTAATTGCAAGTATATATTTTTAGACACCTCATACCTTTATAATGTTATTGTATGGTAGTAACAGTACAGCATAATATACAATTATTGGATGAGGTTGAGCATCATATCAAGAATTATCCAGACCGAGGTCAATGTTACCTGCCAAAGCAGATAACTTTGACCGAGGTCTGGATAACTCTTAAATATCATGCATAAGCCGAATCCAATAATTGTTTTATTGTACATTGTTCAAGATAGTCTTACTATAAAAATATACAAACAAATCTACTACAGGCGTTTTTTAATTTGTAATTTTTGCACGTTTGGTCCTAGTGACGTCATCAGTGTTAAATAATTTTGGACACCTCCGTGCAATAATTCACAGTATTCAACAGAAATGAGGTCGCACCTGCCAGAGATTAAGAATTCACTGGAATTGACCAATAGGAAACGAGAATGAATTTTGAATGTATAATAAATGCTTTTAGCCAGTGGAATTGGGAAAAGTGTTGAGATGAACGGGTACTTCGTGTTACTGGTAGGTACACAATACGCATAATGGTTGCAACATTTCATTGGTCTGCAGAATACACCAATCACAAGTGATTGACGTGGCGATGTGGCCGGGCCTCTTGCAAGACCCGGGCATTTTGGCATTTTAAAATTTTTTAGTGCAGCAACAGAATAGTGGGGGGTCTACTGCTGTTTCTACCATCAATCACTAAGAAAGAAATTACTTTTATCACAATATTGATGACTCACGAAATAATCAATGCAGTATTTTGTATATAGACACCAAAGGCTGTTGAAGGAAGAAAGTGCATCTCTATCATACAATGAGTGTCCTTTAAAAAAATCAAATTCGTTCAAATGTCTACGGATGGCATGCATATATAGTGCAAATGTATAGGGGTCCATTCAAATTAGATTTACTAAGACGTACCTATTAGGGATAATACTCCAATTGTTGGTGTGGATAGATTATATACAGTAAGTTGATAATTCTACCCACATTGGACTACTGTGATGTGGAGCTGGCAGCAATATGGATAACTAAATATTGATGGTCATAATCCGGTCAGTATAATCTGCAGACTGCAGACCGCAGACTGCAGACCAAGTATAAAATGCAGAATAGGTATAAAATGCAGACTAAAACTGCAGACTTGGTGTAAAATGCAGACTGCGATATAAAGACTCACCGTGATTTTCACAACACGGAAGTTCAGAAAATTCGACAAGGAATACAGCAGAGCCTTTCCTACGAAGACTTCCAATCACTGACATTTTGTTGATTATGGTTTTCCCGGGCGATGATCGAGGATGAGCATGAAATCTTGTTGGTCAGCAG